>JANHZU010006402.1:81812-96802 GCA_032468055.1 Acrochordus granulatus | reverse complement strand
CCTATTTAGCTACTTGCATTTTTACATGCTTTCAAACTGCTAGGTTGGTAGAAGCTGGAGCAAGTAGCAGGAATTCACCCTGTTGCATGGTGGCACTGGGGTCTCGAACTGCCAACATGCCAACCTTCTGGCTGACAAGGTTGATCGCCACTTCCCCACATGGGAAGGTAGGTTCTTTTTAAAAATTGAGTGATTTATTCTCTGCCTTTCAACATTTACCAAAAGAACTAAATCCTTTTTAATCTGGCCCTGCTAGAAATTACTCTCTTGCAATAGCCTGCAGGCATCAGTTAGCTTCAAGAGAAGCTCATCAGGGCCACCATAAATTAGGAAAAGATAAAACATCTTCTCCAGAATCTTACATTTTTAGGAACATTTTTGCACACTCAAAGGCAAAGGTTTGAAGGTAGTAAGCAGGGATGGCCAAAAAAGACAAGATGGTGGGAGCGATTGTACATTCAAAATCTTTTTTAAAATATGTGTTATGCATGTGAAAAACATTTTTTAAAAAACCTGTGACTTTGCTTGCGGCTGGCATCTTGATTTTTTGATCCCCTGCTGATGTCCCTGATGGCGGTCATTGCTAAAAGTAGACAATTAAATCGTCCTGAGCGCCACAGCCCAATATGTGGTGTCTTTCTTTTCCTGGCATTTTTTGTTTGTTTGTTTTGTTTTTTGAAGACCAGGGCAGGATAGGAATTAAGCAAAGCACATGGAACCGTATTTGAAGCTTCTTAGCTATGAAAAAAAGAAGCTGGAACACGAAATGTATATGGATTTATGCACACTGTGTAGAAAATGGAAAGGGAGATAGTTTGCTCGCTCTTGTAAGACTAGAAGCTGAGCTTATTGAATGAAACAGCATGTGGGGAGAATTAGGAAGTAGCTTTTCATACAGTGTTTAATTAACCAGTGGAGCTTGTTACCACATGATGCAGTGATGTACACCAACTTGGACAACTTTAAAGGGGGATGTGCAGCAGGCGATGCAAATCTTCACTTCAGGGATAAGATTCAGACTGATTTGATCAAATATCTGAATAGCATTTGGAAGCAGCCCCTATTAGACAGATTCATGGAAGATAAGTTTACTCGTGCTTATTACTAATAATGGCTAAATTGTCTCCAGTAATCAAAGCCATAAAACTTTCATGGAAGTTTTATGCAGAGGAACCCCAGAAAAGAACACTATTTCCACAGATGCCCTGTTGCCTATTTGTGAAAATATTAGACTATATGGGCCTGTGGTCTGATTCAACACATTCAGTATACTCAAGAGAAGACAATACATGTATCTTTACAATCAAACTGTATCTTACAGTCACAAAAAAAATTTTTTTTGGGGGACAAAAGTTATAATTGTAATCAGAGTTATCTTATCCACTTTCAAACAAAAAGGAAGAATACTAAGACAGGCCTAGACCTTAAGTATATTCACATCCCATTTATCAGAAGTCCATAATCAACCTTGATGAAGTATTTGCTGAGGCACTCCATTAATAGTTCATATTGGCAAGATAACTGGGAAGAGGGAATTTGATCCTGAATTAAGAACTCAATAAGAAGGAAAATAACCCATCTCCCTTACAGAATAATGCTATAGATAGCAGCAATACTCAAGTGAATTATACTGTACCACTTACAGTATTTACCAATCATATTCTGTATTTGTGAGATAATTCTTATGTGCTCCAATTTTGTTGATGGAAAACAAAGGCAGGGAGATGGGAGCTTGTACAGAGCTGGCAAGAAAGGAATACTATGGTTTTCTAAATCTGATTCCAACAAGAAGTCCTATGGGCTTTTACTGGTTTCATCCAGATAGCCTCTTTGTAGAAGCAGAAAAAAATCATGTTAGTATGGACACTTCCCACACATCTTGCCCTTAATACACATTCAGAATGGGGCTATGCTGTGCTACTGTCCATACAGCTCCTCCATGTGACAAGGACAGTGACTGGCAGTTTTCTATGGCTGATATTCAAACATAACCAAACACAGGAAGTCACCACTGATCATTGTATAGAATACATATCATGGTGTACTCATAAGGTCATGCTGATCCAACCAAACAAAATGTTTTCTGTTTTTTGTCTAAAGATTATCAGCTGTTGACCTAAAGACCATTAGATGGAAGTTAATAGACTGTCTCTCTTAAAATACTTAAGGGTCTTGCTGGACTGGAGCAGTATGTAAGCTTCCTCTAAATGTAGTGGTCATCATACTTAGGGCAGCCCAGATGTAGGGATCTCATAAATATTTTTGGAGCTGGAGCTCAGCAAGGATACGATATTTTGATGTAGTTCTGAGGTGCTTTTGGGTACACAGATTTAGGAGAGGAAAAAATATGTGTGGTTGTATGTTGATACTATATCTGCATCAGGTTACATTTTATCTTGGAATGAACCTCTTAAAGAACAAACAATGAGAGAAGAAACTGAGGAAATAGAACTTCCCTCAAAGCAGTGGACACTGGAAATGGAATTCCTCATTCTGTGGTCTAGAGAAGTCTGAGAGGCAAATGTCTTCTTTAACATTTCCAGATATGCATGTACAATTTAGTTAATAATCAGTTTCAGGACTTATACTCTTTAAGTGGTGGTGGAGGAAGAGTAATTATTGTAGTGACAGAATAATAACTGCAGAAATCAGGTTTTGGTCTCCTTTGAAACCAAAGCAGCTCTGAAGAACAGGTGCCAGCCCAAGGACAGATAGAAGAGAGTAGGCCAACATCAGACCAGTTGTACTAACTATAGTAAAGCAGGTAGGCATCCCAGCCACATCACCTGAAACATCCACCTCCATACAACATAGATTGCCTAGATGTGAAATATAATAGATTTACAGTGTAACATTATGCTTAGACCAATGAAAAAGAAAGAAAGTCCCTAGTTTACTTCCATGAGTTCATGAGATTCTCATGACTACTACAACATGTGTTCTTATTCAGTGATTGTGGAAAATGATGGAATATATATTGATTGGGCATGCATATTCCTTACATCATTGGAATTTAAGAAGTAAAAATATCCTATTGACAGAAGATGAAATGTCTACTTACTGTTAATCCTTTCTCAGGTTGTACCTTAAAAAATCTAGTTTCTGAAGTGAAGTCACTTTCTCTTATATTTCCAATATAAATATAATATTATATAGAAATACATATATTTAACTAGCCCTGTAGTATCAATCTCTGCCATCAGCTTCAGTCATTAACTCACTTTCATCAGATCCCGATGATGTTCCAGTACACTGCAAGTGGTCTGCCAAGTATCCTGATAACATTCCCAGGGGTCCACCCTATGATGAGGAAAAAGTTAGAAAAATGTGACTTGGCTATCGTAAAAATTTACATTTATAATATCCATACACACCATTTGATTGTAAACATTTTGTACATCTCATCTGATGTATCAGATGATACATTTCATCTCATCTGATGTATCAGATGATACATTTCATCTGATAGGAAGTCAACCTGAATATGACATGATATCTTGCCCCTCCAAAATCAGACAGAAAAGAAGCTTATAGGCACACACAAGAACCTGTACTTGGCTCAGGTTCTGTATCCATCAGTTGAGGTGACTTTTATTCCATTGATATCTGTTTGGGAGGGTTTTCCCCCCTCCAATCAAATGTATCTGATCTATTTGTATAATGTATCATCATATTGTAATGTATAAGTGTATCACATATATCTGTGATGGCTAATATTGGCTAATATTGAAAATTGAGTCAGAAGAGATCTGCACTTGTATGGAGATTACCCTGAAATCTCAGGGCTGTAGCAACTTAAAAAAAAACATCCTAGAAGGCAGCCATTTTAAACCAGGTTAACATTGTAGCTAAGAGAACCATAGGGATGTATCCATGAAGTCATCAGGAGTCAAGCTTAACATGAAGAAAACTTTTCCTTTACCTTTTATCGATTTGCCTATATATGTATTAGCCTATGGCCACAATCCACTGCCAAAGGCAAACTAAGGGCAAGAAAATTAAATGACTACCAATTGTAGAATTGTGTTGCTGACAATGTAAAATAAACTGATTTAGTTTCATACCATGTTATACTGAGCTTATGATACATTTTATGCATTTGCTGACACCACTGAATTGTTTTGCTGATATTATTACATTGTTTGCTGGCTTCAATATTAGGGAATAGGGAATGGTTTGCTTTTCTATAAGTTGGCTTTTCAAAAACAATGTAAAAGAAAGAGCTACTGTGGGTAGGAACATTTCTGAGAATTATGCAACAGAGTTTACACCAGTCCTGCCAATTTAAAATAAGAGGATGATTTTGTAATGGATCTGTCAGCTGATTTCCGGATAGTCTACTTGTTCCTTGGCAAAACCTTGCCAGATCAACTGAAAGAGGTTGTCATTTCTTTCTTATCAAACATGACAGAATAGGTTTCATAAGTTGCTGTTGTTCAGCAACAATCCTGTTGTGGTTGCAATCTTCTGGGCACACTTATTGTACCAGAGTTCCTCTACAATATATGTATGGTGATATAATGCTATCAAATAAAACTGGGTTAACTTTTTACCTGGGCATTTGGATTTTCATCTCTAATATCAGATATTGGGTCTACTTCATCTTGAACAAATCTGGTGCTCATACCAAAATTTGGGATGAGATGAAGGAGGCATGTGTGAAGCCAAAATGGAGAACAAATGTGTGTCATTAATCCAAACCAAAACAAGAAAGGTCCAGCACAGGAGACCTTGCACTGAAATATGGAGGTAAGGAAAAGAGGATGATTTCACATGTTAACATCTCATCTTTTCATTTGAGATTTATATCCTACCTTTCTTTCAGGCACTCAAAGTGGTATAAATAGAAGGAGGCCATCACTTTCCCCATAACAACAGTGAGATATGTGGGGCTGAGAGAAAGTGACTGAGCCAAAGTCATCCAGTGAGCTTCAATGGCTGAGATGGACATTTATGGTTAGATTTATGGAGATTGAAATGTATTGTAGAGTGAAAAAACAATCTCATCCATCATATTGTGTAAATATTACCATATTGTATATTATTTCATTATTCAAAACTGCTCTCGTAAGAATGGATAAATCTCACAAGAATATAGTTTTCTCTGCACTTTTGATGAGCATCACTTTCTGAATTAACTCTACTGAATATTGTTCTTTAGGCTATATGACATTCTTTCGGCAGTATTAAAAGCTGCAGTAATCAACTAATACAAATACATGCATGAAATCCAGGATGCCTCTTTACTCACCACTCTTACCTATCCAGGAAGTATAGCAGCACACTGCAGTCATGCCAATTTCTCACATTTGGTCAAGTCAGTGAGTGTACTGTGAAAATGTGCCAAATTCCCAAGGTCCCCAATATCAGCCTGTTTTTGTTTTTTAAAAAGCATCAAAATCTGATAAGCTGAGCTAGTAGCACACGCTCTCAATTAAATACTGAATGAACTGCTAAATTAGGCTGTTTCTTAAACATGTTATTTGCAGCCAAATTCTTTCATATATTCTCCATCTGAGGTTCTCAGAGATGTGAACTTGCTAATTAAAACACTTTCACTAACAATGTTGCTAACTGTTCATTCATGCAAAAAAGGCTATTCCAAATAACTATGGTGAGGAGGGGTTAACAAGTTAATCTAAGGCTGACTTACATGAAGTAATAAGATGTCAGTCTCTTGATTCCAGACTAACACAATTTGACCAGATCCAAAACACCTGCAAATCCTACTATTAAAATATGCTGAGCCTGAGGAGGGACATCAAATCAGAGACCTGGTTGGCTGGCAACACAAAACATTAAAGCTTGATCATGGATCTATTCAAGGTAGGCAAGCTATGGTCTACAGATTTCACACAGCTCCAAAGCCTTTGGAAAATAGACCAAATTTGGGCAACACAATTTTTAGGTCACAAAAATAAGGCTAAGAATGGTAGTTACAAGCCTCTTAGAAGTGGATCAGTTCTATTCTCACCCTTACCCCAGAGTTCCAAAATCATGAAAGGGTAGAACATTTTCATCTCCTATTCCTTCTGATGACATCACCAAAAGCTCTCACAGTTAGGAGGCTGAAGTCATCCCCAGTAAAAAAAAAAAAGGTCCACTCCCAATTAAATCATTTTATATAACTTCTGTGCTTTGTTTGTAGATTTGTATAGATACCCATCTTATGTAGCAAAACTTTGGTGGTTCAACAATATTTGAAGGATTGTATGTTATACAAGTAAGAACAGAACTATTTAATTAGTTCCAATTTTAAAATAGTAAAATTTAGTGAGTATATCCCAATTCTGTAAGTGACAAGAATTTTCAGATACCATTTGATCATACTTGTGCTAACAAACCACAGATCCTAAAGTATTTGAATGAATACTTTCACATACATTCTGGTCTGGCTGTCTCAAATCTGAGCCAAAGTAAGACGTTTCTGATGTGCCTGTCACAAACTACTTATAGAAGACTGAATTGAAAAGTTTCTATGAAGAGTTATTCTCAGTAAAATAAATATGCATTTGAAATGAACTGTTCTTGTAAGAGTGGTTTGTGCAAACACTTCACCAACTTAGGAAACCTTTGGATGTGTGGACATCATATCTCAGAATTTGCATGACGATTGGTCAACATTCATGATGTTGAAGATCATAAATCTGGAGGCTGTCCAGGTTGCTGAAGGTTGCTGTATTTCATTTCATTTCAAATGTACGTATCCGCTCTTTTAAAAATGATTATAAAAAAAGGAAGTTTCCACAGCTCGATCTGCTTTAAAGACCAAGGAACCTTATCTTCTTGTTGTATCAGGCATTTTAGTTTGTAGATCTGCTGCATGTTTACCATTTCATAAGAGATAATAAAGTTTGGAATCAGAAAACCATTGATCCCACATCATGAAGCAGAGATGTCTTCTGGAGGGTCAGAAGGTCAAGATAGCTGCACAAAGTGCTGCCCCTTTTTTATATGTGCAATGTATGCAACACATTTAAAAAGAGGGATGGAGCTTTGATTGGACAGTTGTAGCCATCATCTTGTCCTTTTTAAGTCCTCTGCAGATGTCTCTGCCATGAAGCAGCTTATACTGACAACTTTTTTGCTGCGCCCCACATGAATGAAAGAATTCAAGCCATGAATTCCAAGAACATGAGTAACAGGATGTGCTATTATACCTTATCCAGTCAGAAGACTGAACAGCCAACTGACACATTGCCAGGCGATGTCGGCTGGAAACCAAACCCTGTAAAGAAATAGATTGTCAGAATTAATGGAGATTCTGTGTTACAGGTCTTTCTTAAGGTTGAATTATCCTATGGTTTAAACTGCTTTATTAATCTTTGGCTACAGTGTCCAGATTCAAGGTCATTTATTGTAATATTTTCTGGATAATATTAATGCTCTCTAGTTCTCTAATACAGAAATAGACAATGCAAAACAATCTTCAAACACTGTTGGATGGCTTCCAAGCTGGAGCTTTCACAAATCGTGTTACTAAATTTCAGCAGCAAACTACCAAGAATAGAAGCACAATCCTTGACTATTTTTGGTAAGAAAAAAATAGAAAAAGGAAAAAAAAACAGATTTAATGCAATATAAAAATCTACCACACTTTTCAAATAAATTCCCAAATGTTTCAGTCTTCCCATTTTACCATCTTAGTCCCTGTAGATTTTGCTGCTGTAAATAATTTTTGAAAAGCAGACCCTAGATTCTGAAAGGCTATCTATTCCTACACTTGCCTTGCATACACATATTTGTGCCTTCCTATCTGCTTTAGGATTGCCATCCTTATCAGTTACCTAATCTAAAATCAAGTAATTATAGGATGGTCAAATGTCAGAGAAAAAGTTGGGCATCTAAACTTTTGATAAATGTATAAGAAGGGAATTTCAGGTGGTAGAATTTATCCTTTAAGGGCACAAAAGAAGAAAGGACATTACCATCTGACTATCCTATTGAACTGTGACAGTACAGGATTACAAAACAAAAATTTAAGTCAGGCAATTGGTCTGGTATTATACTGTGTCTTGTGTTGATCTCCAAAGACTTCGAGAATGGTTTTCTTTCCCAGTTATATGAGAACTTTTTATAATGGAGATGGCAATAATTTATCTCATGCCTGGGAAGGATTACTCCACTTTGTTGCATTATTTACTCTGGCTATGTTTGATGAAAATGGTAAGGCACGATCTTTTCTTCCTTTCCCCAAGGCAACTACAGATGGTTGATAGAAATCCTGTGGGGACAAAGTGATAATTTTAGAAAATGAAGTGTCCTGTGATGACATTGTCATAGAACACCGTGTTTCAGATGGTGACTTAAAAATCAGAAGAAATGTATCATGACAAAATAATAAAGAAAAAATTATTTAACCTATTAGTTCACAAAGTCTGCCACTTCTATTGTTTACATCAGTTTCAGTAAGCCTTCTCCAACTGTTGAGAAAGTTACCATTGTGGAGGTTATATCTGTCTCACCAGAAAGAAGACTAACATATCACTTTTATATATCTTAGGTTCCTAGCATTCATTCACCATAATTTTGATTATCCTTATGTACAAGGAAGGGGTGGGGAAATATACTTACCTGTTTTCCATATGAGTCATGTACAGGTGAGACTATTCCGCCAATGACAATGAATCTTCCTGTCTTGTGTAGATAATCTCGAGCTCTTTCTAGTGGAAGAGAAACAGGAAGAAAGAGGCACAAATTAGTATTAAAACTCTGATCATAGATGAAAAAACCAGCAAAGTGAATAGAAATATGTTGCTGTTCATGACTGGCAGCTTCTCCAGAAAAGCTCTCTATGAACATAGGAAAGCCATTGATGCTGATCTGTATAGAAATATCCAGGCTCATTTGGATTCTGGATCACATATTTAGATCCTCTATTTTAATTCAAGTTATTGGTTATTGACAGCCTTACTTAATGTAGTACAAGCACGTTGCTTAGACTGCAACTATGATAATTTAGTAAAATGGCTTTTTTTTTAATCTGAAAGTCCACATAAGGGCAGACTATAAGGAGCTTTAAAGTCTTGGATACAAACCTAACAGCCTCTCCAAAAGTTATTGCCAAATTGTAGTATTTAATGTAATAGATGGAGAAATTATGCAATGCATGAGTTCCTGTTATCTATTTATGAGGAACAGCTGCTTGATGTGCAATTTTCAAGTGGGTAATTTTCTGGAGAAACATCTCCAATCCGAATTTGCTATCTGGCTGACAATCTCCACTGCAATGCCGTTCCCCCCTCCTTCAGGGACATCAAATTCACCATGAACTTTTTGTAATCACAGTGACCTAGAGGGGGCATTGTGGCCTAGCAGTTAAGATGCTGGTCTTGTCAGCTGGAAGGTCAGCAGCCTGAGTTTGAGATCCAAATATCACCGTATAACAGGTGAGCTCCAGCTACTTGCTCTAGCTCCTGCCAACCTAGCAGTTCAAAAGCATGTAAAAATGCAAGTAGATAAATAGGTACCAACTAAATTGGTGGAAAGGTAACAGCGTTTCTTGTGCCTTGGTATATAATCATGCTGGCCACATGACCATGGAAGCATCTTTGGACAACACTGGTTCTTTCGGTTTAAAATGGAAAAGGGCACCACTCCCATGGTGTGCTGACACCATGAAATGGATCTTCATGGAAATGTTTTTTTGTTTGTTTACTATTAAACAATGCAGACAATTGGTGGATACTACAAAACAAAAGATAAAGATAATATAATATTGTGAAGCTGACTGTAACTATTGAGATGTTGACTATGATGTTGACTGTAACTGCAGGATGTTTCCTGAGATAAAAGTATTAAAGGCACAGGAAGACAAAACAGGGAAAAAAGGGGTGGATGGGAAGCTTGCCTTCTTTTTTTCCTTTGTTTGATATACATTCATTTTTGATATGGTAATGTTTAGAAAAACAGCAAAAAATGGAGGGGAGAAGAGAATTTTTAGAGCCATCTTTAGAAAGAGGAATGATACCAGATTTGCTCTAAAGAATGTTTCAGCAATTGACCAGTAAGTTATCTTAATCACTTCATGCTCGGTTGACAGCTTTTGGAAAAAGCATAAAAGACTTATAAAGATGAAAGATAAAATGAAAAAACAACTTAAGAAGATAGAAAGTTCTGGAAAAAAATGTCTGGAGATGTAAAACAAATTAATGACAAAGTGGAAATCTGGGAGAGTAAGACAGAAGTTACAGAGAGAAAGTTGGAAAGAGAATGAGATAATCTGGCTCTATTGGAATTCAGAGAGAAGGAATTTTGTTTGAGATTCAGAGCAATTTCAGGATTCTGGTGAAGATATTAGAGAAATTATTATTAAAATGTTAGCAAGCTTTTGGATTGGGATGAAGAGTATATAGTGGCAGAATATATTTTATAGAAAGTATATAGAATAAATTTGTGATTTGTGAGAATAAGAAATGTTCTAAGGGATGTTTTGGTGCACTTTCTCCGGAAGAAAACAAAGGATCAGGTTTTACAGCAGGATTTTAATATAAGACTGAAGATCAGTAAAGTAAATGTAATTGTTTGTAAATAAATTCCTATTAGAATTTTGTATAAGATGCAAGATATTCTTTTTTGATTAAGAGATTAAAGCAGAAAAAAATCCTGTTCCAATAGGACAAATCAGAAGGTGTGATCTTTTCTTTTCAACAGCAGAGGTTTCAATTGAATTCTGTCCAGAAAGTGAGGGAATTTCTAAAAAAATGTAGGGGAATTGAAGGAGCTTCAGATGAGACTACACGAAAATTTCAACAGAAACTGAAAGATGTGATATTAAACTAAGTGCTACAGCTATGATTTTTTAAAAAAATGTTGGCTTTATTATAGATTACAAATGCTTAACAAAGAATATAAATGTTCCTCAAAAGATAACAAAATGTTATTTGAAAAAATTAAAACAAAACATAGTTTGCTTACAAGAGACACATATTAGAAAAAAGGGCATAAAATATTTGATTTAAAAAATTTGGGTGAACAATTTATTTCATCAGAACCAAAAACAATGTTTTGTATATAAAGCCTCAACTAAAATCAGAGCTTGTATTGACTGTTGAATATGGCAGATTTTTTGGGTGGACATTAATTTGCATGGGACTAAGGTTTTGATACTGAAAATTTATGTCCCAAAACAAGGCAAAGTTTTGTTTAGAACTTATGAGATTAATAGATTTTTCTACTGAAAATTGGTATTTCAGAAGGGATTGGAATAGAATGATCTCCCTGACAGAATTTCTAAGAAAAATATCAAAATCACTCAAGGCAAGTAACCAAAGATTTTCTTTGATCTGACAGACAGTTTAGGGCTGGTTGATATATGGAGACAAAAAAAAAATGACAATTCAAGTGACTATACTTACTTTCCTGAAAGATATAGATACTAGTAGAAATATTGCCAAAGATTTTTTTGGATCATAATCCTATGAGTTTGGTTTGTAAAACAAAATCAAGTTGTTTTTGAGGGAGACAAAATGAAATGTTCCAGAAAGAAGCACTAGTAGAGGATTGTTAAAAGAAATTAAAATAAGTCTTTGGGAAAAAAAGTAAAGGCACTGATGTAAGAATGGCTTGGGATACAAATAAAGCTTTTTATTAGAGGTTATTTTATATAACCTAATAGTAAACTTAAAAAGAAGAGTCAAGAGAAAATACAAACTATTTTGGATGAAATAAAGAGAAAAGAATTAAATAAATTTCCAGAGAAGTATTTCTCAATATATTAAACTTTTACAACAACAATTATCTATTTTAATAGTAAGAGAAATGGGGTAAAAATGAATTATATAAAGTAAAAAAATTGAGTTCACAAATAAGCCAAGGAAGTGGCTAGCATATAAAATATGAAAAGAAAAAGAAAATATTAAAATTACTAGAGGGAGGTACTGTATTAGTGCAGCAAAAAGCATTTCATCAATATTATTTCAACTTGTATAAAAGAAGTAACATCTCTCTGGAGAAAATAGATGAATATCTAAAGAAACAAAATTAGGATTACAGAGGAACAGAGACAGATTATAAATGGATTTATAACAATACAGGAAGTTTCAGATGCTATAAAAATATTAAACTAGGAAAAGTGCTTGAACCAGATGGATTATTAGGTTAATATAAATGTTTTGAGGATGAACATTTACAAACTTTACAAAATACAATGAAATATGTATCTCCTACAGAGAGGAAAGAAGCCAGTGAGTTGGAAAGAGGCCAGGATAGCATTACACTTAAAGAGGGACAAGTTTTAACTTTGACAAGAAACTATAGGTCAATATCATTACTGAATAATGACTAAAATTGTTCACAAAGATTCTACCTGAGAGACTGAAAATAATTTTACAAGAAGTTAAGAGGAGTAATGTGGGTTTTTACCGAAAAGACAGTTAAAGGACAATGTTAGGGATGTGTTAGACAGTTTGGAATACTTGGAGCAACATAATAAAAACAAGTTTAATTGATCTTCAGAGATGCAGATAATTTGAATTGTTCTTTCTTGTTCAATGTTTTAGAAGATATGAATTTTGGAGAGAACTTTATAAAATGGGTAAAGTTGATGTACACTTCATAGAAAACACAAATATTTGTTAACAGAGATCTAACAAAATCCTTGTGAAATACAAAAAGAAACAAGAGAAAGATGTCCATGTCTCCTCTCTTATTTATTTTGGTTCTTAAAATACTGAATAGAGATATAAGGCAGGATGCAAGGATTGTGGAAGTAAAGATTTAAAAAGAACTTTATAAAAATAAAAGCTTTGGTAGATGACTAGCTGTTGGTTCTGGAAGAACCTTTAAAGTAAATTGAAATATTAATGTGCTAATTAAAATAATTTGCTGTATTAGAAAGTTTTAAGATCAATAAACAGAAAACAAAGATGTTAACAAAAATATGCAAAGAGAAGAGCATTCAGAATTGATGAATAAAATGTGTTTTAAGACTGAGAAGAAAGTACTGTAATATACCTGGGCATCACTATGACAAAAATTAACTATGTTATTTCAAAGTAATTATGTTAAAGCATAGAATGAAGGGAGAAACTAAACTGCCATTGCTGGGGAGAATTTCTGAGATAAAAATAAATATCTTGCCTGGAATGATTTTTTGTTTCAGATGATGCATATTTTGAAAACAGTTGCACATGTAAACAGTGGCAGAATTATATATCTAAATTTGTGTGGTGGGGAAAATATGAATTAAACATAAGGTGTTGCAAGATGCAAAGGAAGAGGAGGATTGGGTTTACCCAATTTGAAATTGTATTTTTCAGCTTGCTGTTCGGCTTGGATAAAAAAGTGGGTTCTGCTGAGAAATAGAAGGCTTTTGGAGTTAGAAGAACATAACCTCAAATTTGGATAGCCTGAATATATGTGGATGGACCAAGTTAGGTTAATATGGATTTAAACACCATTATGTTAAACATGCCATATTGAGAATATAGAATATATACAAACCTAAAAGGTGTGGAAGCATTTTATAGACAAGAAATAATAGGCAAACACAAATGGCTAATTTATTATGAATATAGTACTAGAATTTTTTCAAGGGGGGAATATAAGATAAAATCAAGAGAAGATCAAGATTTTCCCCAACATGTATCCCACTGAACCACCTTTGCCATTTTTATAAGCAAATTTCTTTCTTTTTAATTTTTTTTACTACCATGAATAACTTGATGTCATCTACATATATGGCCACTGTACTTCTGACACTAATTTCAGATAATAAATAGCTTAAAATGTAGCAGTCCTAACACAAAGGAGAACCTATCTTACATTAGAGTTGGAAGAAAAAGCAAATAAATTTGGGAATATTCATTTTACATATTCATGGTTGCAGTGAACCTGGAATGAAAATCAGTTTTTAAATTTGATAAAACAACTAAAGAAGCAAGAGACCACCTTTGCTGGTTTTCAACAAAGACAACAGAGTAGAGTTCTCAGTTTTTTCTTTTTGCCAGGGGTGCCATTCACCTATGTATAACTGCTCAGTTGAAAACACTCCAGGATCTGCTGGGACTGTACTTCTTTCAAAAAGCATAAATTAGATGGTGACTGAATGATCTCTTGCTCAGTCGAACTGCTTTTGCTGGCAATACAACATGCTGTGAGCATGTTGCTCTGACTTTTCTATTAGCTTAGTTATAGAAGTTATAGTGCTGCCTAAGATTACTATTATATTGTTAAAAGGGAAGGAAAAGTATAAATCACTCCAGAAAGATTACACTAAGTCTGCTGGCATAGTATGCCTAGCCTGCTAATAAGTGTAGGCTTGCCATCATGGCTACAATACAATTTCCTGGATTTTAGAACATATGATGAGTAGAAAGCAACAAGGAGTAATTGAAGCTGTTCTAAGTAAAAGTGAGGTAGCAGATGAAGAAGGATAGCCAACAAAGATGGTCTCACAATTGGAGTTTTATGGGTGTTGCAAGTCACATCACAGTTAAAGGGTCCCTATCAATGAAACATACAATCCTTCAATAAAATAGGTGGGAATTTGCTTTAATTAAATACAATAAACTCTTGGTATAACAAACCACAGTTTAGTGAATTTAATGAAGAAAATTTGTCCTGTATTTAATGTATGCATGAATTCCCCTTCACTAATTAGTAGACATGGTTGTTTAACAGATACTTTTCCCCAAATTTGTTTATTAAATTGAGGGTTTATTATTATAGTAATTATTTTAAAAACTGTCAGTTACCAAACAAAGCAAACAGAAAGATGTAACTTTTCCAGCAGACAATCTAGGATATTGTGAAATGAGGAAATATCTTTTCCTCGTATATTTCTCAATTTGTGCCTTTTTCTAAGTATCTAATTATATTCTGGTCTACAAATCTGACTGGCATTTTTTTCTACTTCAGATAGATTAATGGTCTACATCTCACAACTAAGTTGTGAAATGGAAGACCCAAATATGGTTCCAAATTGGAAAAGGAGTACGGCAAGGCTGTATATTGTCACCCTGCTTATTTAACTTATATGCAGAGCACAT
>JANHZU010006402.1:59259-73683 GCA_032468055.1 Acrochordus granulatus | reverse complement strand
GCTTTCCTCCCAAGGAGCAAGCGTCTTTTAATTTCATGGCTGCAGTCACCATCTGCAGTGATCTTGGAGCTCAAGAAAATAAAATTTGTCACTGCATCCATTTCTTCCTTTCTATTTGCCAGGAAATGGTGGGACCAGCTGCCATAATCTTAGTTTTTTTTATGTTGAGTTTCAAGCCAGCTTTTGCACTCTCCTCTTATGCTAGGGTCCTACTTATATAATTTCTATTATTAGTTTTAAAAAAGAAAAAGTTAGAATTCACCCAAATCTGTGAACTGAGCAACCTTGTTCTGTACTCTCAACCTCTCTGACTAATATATTGCAACAGCTATATATTATCCTATGAAGCCTGGAATGTAATGGCAATCACCCCTGCAGCCTAGCAAGTGAGAGATCACTGCAGTAGCAATGGATATGAGTGAGAGATGTTCTATTGATATTAAGATTCTATCAAGAATCTCTAGTTGCATATTGCAGCAGTAGCTGCGGAAGGAGGGGTGAAGGCCATGTAGAAGTTGTCTGGCTATTGGAAAAAGTCCAGTATTGCAGAGTAGCTAACTCAAGTTGTATGAAAAAGTCCATAATATATTGAATTTAAAAATACTTTGTCATTGGCTCATAAGGATGTTTACTACTATACAAAAATTAACTTTGCATCCTAAAGCATAGGGCTATGTATCTGTGTATACTTCCTGTCACTGAACAATAGGATATCTTCTCATGTGAATATGGGTTTCGCATATATGGAATGCACATATATTTTTATATTCACACCAGATTAAATTTACAATTTTTCCTGAATGACACTGACTCAGCTTGCGGTCAGGAAAAATAGATTTCATCAGAAAAAAACATGTGGTTTACTTTATCCTCCCTCAGGAAAATTATTTTTCAGTTCACGGTGTAACATTTTCATAGCTTAACTGGACTTTTGCAATGTAGGCATACATATCTCAATTGAAGAGATATTTAGTCAGGGAATGAATATTTAATTTGATGATGGCATGAGTAAAATTATTAAGATGTGACACTATATGCCATTCCCTGGGCTTTCTGAAGATGATGCAGATTTCTCCCTTAAATCTGGTTGGACTTCCTTTTCATGATCAAGCCAGTGGTTTATTGAGGGACACAGTAAATAAGGTGAGGATTCAGAGTAGGAAGAGGCTTGTTATGCATAATGGGAGAAACAGATTTTCTAGGAATTTGGGGAGGGGATTAAGTGTTTCCTTATTTCAACTGAATTCAGTTAAAACCTCAGAAGGTAGCGGCACTTGGCTTACCATGTCTGTTTGTATGCTAAGTAAAGTCAAGTCTGTTTCATATTTGGATAGAAAAGCCACATACTGTGGGTTAGATATAGAAGTAAAAAATCCAGAAGGTGACGGTGGAATACTATTTCCATTTCCACATTGTTGCTGAAAAAATTACATGGCTGCATCCTTATAGTCACAAGGACTTAAGCTCAAGACATCTTTATCGTACCGAAATAAAATAATTATCTTTATTACCATCATTGACTTGATGTAGTCAACAAAGAGGTTTATGTAAAATGTGTTAGGTGATTACATGATTTTTGTTAAGTAGCTTCCTCTACTAGCTCTCCCTGTTCTCAATTAACTTAGTATGGTGGGCAAGTGTTTGCTAAGTCAGATAAGAAAAAAAGAGTTGCTGCTTTTTCCTCACAGGTTAAAAATCCTACCCCTTCACTGACTTGGGGATTTTTTTAAGACAGGGAAATTTTAAGGAGGGAGGAGAATAGGAAATTTCCCCATGTATAGTTCTAATGTGGCCACTTCAAGACGTCTGTATTATGTGATTCATCTGAATTTATAAACTGTTCAGGCTATTGCTGAGGTTAAAGGGGATCATGTCCCCTGCTACATTTCAAAACTGATGGTTTCAGGCCAACCTTACGTAATATTTTATATTCTCTTCATGGTGCTTTGGTGGCAAGCATGCTTTCATTTCTCAATGCTAGAAAAATCCCACTACTACTACAAATTTTCTGTCTGAATCTGTTTATTATTTACTATTAATGTGTACATTCTAATCTGTGATCCGAAAGAACTTTTTAAAACCATTGTTTATCACTGCCAGACTTGTGAGATGACAAAGTTGCTGCTGTTAACAATCAGTCCAGAATTTTTAAAATATGTATTTTAAAAAGGTTTCTTACAATACAAAACCAACATTTGAAAACATATCAGGAGGTCTCCCAAATCAGCAGATTATTGTTTTCATTCTTAGCAGGTACTTGCAGATAATCCATGGCTCTTCATATGGCTTTTGGCAGTGCAACTGCAACTGCAACACACACACACACACACACACAAAGATGTCTGAATACTCCCTCCCCCAAGTTCCCTGAATAAATACCTTGTTTGGAAAAGTTTGTCCATGGGTCACTGATTGGTACATCCTCTTAGAAAGTTAAGATCTTGACAGGCATCACAGAGCTAATTGTATTCTTTCCTTCTTGGTAGTGAGTTTATTCTTTTAAAGACCAAAAATCATTTAACTGTACAGATAAAAGGTCATTCTTGCCCCTGCTGAGCTGTCATTTTGTTAGTAAATCCAACCATACCATCTCAATAAAAAATTACCTTTTGGATCTTTATTCTTAAGAATAATGGCCTGTTTATTCTTAAGAAAACTGGGCTTTTCTATGACATTTTCAGATTCCAATTAATGTCACATCTGTGCATCTATATATTGTGAATGGTTTTCATATATTTTTTTAAACTGTAATCCATCTGAATTGACTTCTGGAGATGTATAAAATAAATATAAACAATTAATTATGACTTCCCAGTCAGGATTCCCACACCAGTCACCTCCCAAATGCCTGTTCCAAATTGCCTTGCAGAAGACCAGTAGGGAAGGTGCCAGGCATATCTCCTGAGACATGCCAATATAGTAGTTGCTCTATATCACCAATGTGACAGTCGGCCTTTTCAAAACTGGGCTCAACATCCCTTCTTTAAATGTCAGCAACATTTCACATTCTCTCAAAGAGGCACTCAAATCCAGCTACTCGTGCTCTCACTATCCACCCAGAACAGCTAGGAGGGACATAGAATCAGCTCACAGATGGCAGGACTATTCTCATAAGAAACACTGTCTATTTAGAGATAAACAAAAGACCTAACAAGGAAATACCAATATGAGTTGGAACCAAGATAATACGTGACAAGCTCAGAGTTACCGTGGAAGCTATGAAATCCTTAGTGTAGCTCTCCAAGATATGGAGCCCTTCCTCCTGAACCCTAAGGCATGGAGGTAGATGTCCAAAGTATATCAATATAGATGGTTCCATCACCAACCTTGCAATGCCATCTGTGACTTCAGCACAAAACACTACGGAGCAGCAGAGTAGATAATGCATAAACAGATGCATCTATTTATCCCTATAGCCTAATATCATATAAAGACACTCAATCCAAACACCAGCAGAGCAGTATAATTACTTTATACCACATAGAATCGGTTATTCCATTCTCTACCTTGGGGTCATAATTGCTGGAGGACTCTGATCCTTGCCATTATTCATCCAGTTTTCAGTAATACATGCCAAGTATGCCTTTCAGCTATAACTGAAAGAGGTTTTGGACAGGGGGGCAAATCTGGTGCTCCCTAACAGTAGCCTGAAGCCATGTCTATGAACATTATGACACTCTGAGCAAAAACTAACTAATTTCAAAGAAAGATCTGCATTAAATTTCAGTCCCTCTTCTCTAATGTTATGACTGCTCCTAACTTCAAACCTTCCTCTGCCCACTGTCATGGAAATCTGTCCTCCCTCCCCAGTTCAAGTTTGAACTGTGGATATCCCAACCTCCTCCTTAGGACAGTTGTGAGAGTAACTTTGGAGAAATTATTATTTTGTAAGGCCCTTGAGTTCCAATAAGAACAATGTCACATGATTATTATCATGTTGTTGATGATGGTGATGATAATTTTGTTGTTGATGAGCGGTAACAATGGGTACTACAAAAAGCAGATGTTCTCCTTAGCAATGAGTGCAATCTGGTCCCACTTACTTTGCCTCACAGTGGAGCCACTGAGATCAAGCCAAACATTCATTTGCATTGAACTTTGCCAAATTTTGCAGTTATCTAAAGTAGCAAATGTATATTACTTTATTTTATTTTGACTGCAGACAAGAGACAAAATAGTAGAATATTCCTCCACAAAAATAATTATTTTACATAGAAATAAAAGCATTAAGGTGTGGATGGACAGCTTTTTTGCTGTGTCCTTTCTAGAGGCTACTGGGAGTGCGGCTGAAGAAATTATTGTATCACTGGAGTGATCAGGGTCAAATTATCAATTTGATTTTTTTTCTCTTTGAAGGGTCTTCTATCAGAAACAACATTAATAACTTTAACTGTTTTCCAACACAGATAGGAAAGTAAAGTTTGAAAGTATCAGTTTTGTGAACATTTATACATGTTATTTATTCAAGAGTTATTTGGGGGGAAATAGGAAGAAGCACTAGGTATGCCTTGAATGAGCTTTTGAAAGAACAGCAGGATATAAATATAATAAATGAATAAATCCAGCTCCAAATGAAGCTGCCTATTCTGTGGTGACTTCTGTGTGGGCCATAAATGGGTGCTGAGAGCTATTTACAATCTGTAGATTACAGATTGCTCGCCTCTGGTGTAATGGAAAGCTCTAGTATTTTCTCAGATACAATTTTAACTACAGCTTTTTGTCTTACACAAATGAGCATTGCAACCGCCTGCTTCAATTGGTATAATTCAGTTGCTATATCTCAGCTCAAACTCCCTCATGAGGTTGTTCGGAGGACAAAGTGAAGAACGATCCCTCATATAAGTCACCTTGAACTCCTGAAAGAAAGGCAAGATATATAGTATAACTAAAGATAAATAAAATAAATAGTTCCCACAATAAACTACGAAATTTTTCATTTCCTACCACAATCAAAGACACAATCTGTAGCACCAAAATCTAGCCTCGATTGTCCCATGCATCTTGCTAAGGAAGGCTTTGATTCAATGAAGATGTCCTGCAAATCATGACAGGTAATAATTTTCATGTCCAAATTAACTGCGCCAATGACTTTTATTTTTTCTCACATCATTCCATATATATAATATTGGCCTGTCATAAGCTTCTGTACAGATCATGATATGGTGCAATTATTTGTATAGCTTCCTAGACAAACAGAAGCTTATATTTCCAGCTTAATAGAACAAAATGGCTTTACTTCAATTGATGTTAAATAAATGTGCTTCATGACTATTCTTAAACATTTTGAAGCTCTGAAGAAATAAATGTTACACTCCATTGCCCAGCCAGTTCATCTTCCCTCCTTATCACAGATTGGCTTTATGGTTCCGGAACAATCCTGAAAAATAAGTAAGACTTTTTCTTACTTATTCATCTATCAAGATGCCCAAACTAAGGATTATTCAAACCCCAATAGTTTGTTAACAAAGCAAAAGAACAAAGTGTATTGCTTCTAATTTCTTTAGCTATAGCAATATTTATTGATTAAATTTATATGCCATCAAACTCAAATGTGAAAATATGTCTACTATACACACTCAAGCAACTTTATGACCATGTTTAAAGTGATTGTTTCCAAAGAATGAACTTTAGAAATCTTTGTTCTGAAGGAAATAAGAATAAAATGTTATGCTGGGGGATGCATTTTTTTCAACATTCATTCACCCTTAGAGGGCTGCAGTTATGGAATGACTGAATGATATATTCTAGTTATCAAAACATTTTCAGGTTGCAGCAGAACACAGAATTTTATTAGGTCATAACCTTACAAAAAAGTCTTCTAGAAAATAGTATCCCTCATATCCCCAGTTCAGCTACCTCAGGCTTGATTTCCATACTTCTACTGTGGGGAAAATCTCACATTTTGAAAGTTATGTATTTGAACTCTTCTTTCTTTGCTGGTTAATACTCAAGCCACAGGCATCATGAAGTCTATCACATGTACACTACCCAAGTTAAATATTTTCTTAAGCTAGTTTAGAGTCAGCCCTTTTACAGTATTCCATTTTGCCCGACTATAATATGTCATATTGGCAAACAAAGAACTGTCACAATTTCATCAATCATTTCACCTAAGGTAACTAGCAAGTGGAAGGTTCACCACTGGAGGATTATTTTATTTTTAAAAAAATATGGAAAAGTGGAAAATTCAAGGGGAAAAAAAGTAATAAAAAAGTTGCTTGTTACTATGGGTGGTGCATAAATTTGACAAATAAAATCATATGAATTTACCCTAATATTTAAACCATAGTCATTTTCCAAAACATTTTTCAGCTCTCATATATATCATTAATCTGGGTAAGATTAAGAGCACTAGCTTATAATCTGTCTAGTTTAAAAAATATATGGCCAAGAAGGCAATACTTCTGCAGCAGTGATTGCAAAAAGAGAAGTCTTATGAAAGAAAAATCCTATGTAGGCTTTAATTTCTGATCTCAAAAGCTTCTTTAAGGAAGATTAAGCTGATGTGCAGGGTAATAAATTCAGAGCTGTCACAAATAAAACGCTAATAGTCTAATTCTTATACATCTAAGAGCATATGGGGAAGGGTACTACCACATCCATCTTAGTGTACCTTTTAAAGTACCTCAGTGTACTTTTCATTGTCTTAATACATTTTTCTTCCAGTTCAACCCTAAACCAGAAAATAAGTAGGCTAAAAGAAACCTGTATACCAACAAAACAGCATAACTAATGAAACAGGGCAATGGGTGGATTTTGCTTGATCTTTGCTTAGGTGTTGTACAACAAATAGATCTCCACTCCTAATGTACACAAGAACATGATCTGCTTAACCACCAGTAGTGGGACAATACTCTGAGCCAGGAACTAGCAAGTCAGTATATTTTTAGTATATTGCACAAATGCAGCCAAAGCGTCACCTTTCTTCTTTTAATCCAGAAGAAGGCAAACTTTTACATTAGCTGAGGGTAGCATTTTATGAAAAAATGGGAAGGAGGTATGTGTCCCTGATGAATGGGATTTAAGTAAGCTGTGGGTGGATTCAGAGCCAAAATGAAGAAGCTATCCATTAACTCTTTTGGATATATTCTTGTTTTCCTCTTTCTATTTCTGTCTATAGTTCTCTCTGTCATATTGGAATTGATCAGAGGGCTATATGGAGGTTTAGGGGGCACATTGCCTCACCATGCATTTAAACATGGATGCAAGCTTTTTTCTTGTTAATGGTTGGATTGTTGATACTTTGCATAATGTGACACAACAGCTTTGAAAACAGCTATAACTTTGATATTGTTTATTGCATGAATTCACCACTTAAGCCAAGTACTCAGCAAGTTATCCTGACGACAGGCTACTAATATTCTTCCAAGTATCAGATGTTACTGATTGGCAGGACAGAGTATCTTTTTGCTATTTTTAAAAGCAATTGCAGATTGACAAAATCCTTTGCTAATCTCCTGTATACATGCTGCTATTCCTACAAATGAAAATCTTTTTACCAATACCATTTCCCTAAACATTTCAGGATCTGTTTTGAAATAAAGAACACTAAGAGATCCAGATACTAATTTTGAATATCATGTCTAGTTCATCCTTCTGGCTACATTAAACCATAAATCCTGGCATACCACTTAAGGTGACTTATGAAATATTACTGGATATGATATCCAATCAGTTAACATTACTGAGTTTTGTGAACTGGGGGACACCATATGCAAAGAGTAATGTGAAAACTAATAAACCTTGCAAGCTTACGGTTGTTGTTGCTGTTGTTCTTTTAAATAATGGGATGAATGCCCTTCTTCTGCTTTTTAGCTTGAATTTGAGATTGGCCAATAAGTGGAGGATATAAATAACAGAGTAGTTCTCCTACCATGTCTGATCCAATGGAGGTCTTTTAAAACAGTCTAAAAGAATGGTCTTTTCATCTCTGGAGCAAATGGTCTTTTAAAACAGTCTTTCTCAGCCTCTGTAACTTTAAGATGTGACTGAGGAATTGAAGTCTATACATCTTAAAGCTGCCAAGGTTGAGAAACACCGCTTCAGAACTACCAAATAATTTGGACGTTTGGGGAAATATTTGTGCAGATGTAAAATGAATAAGATACATAGATGGTCATCATAGTCCAACAGATTTCCAAAGCAGAGTTAGACTATTTTTTTGGAAACCAGACTTTTAGCTATTGAAGACCAAGTTCCTGAGAATCATTATGAGCTTGCTTAGAATGAATGGGCTTAAAAACTTCATGACGCCTTATGTCCCACCCCGTATTTCCATCCATACTTCTATAATCTGTGTCAAATTATTTCTAAATTGTTTCCAGCAACAAAGTTGTATACTTTGGGTGAGTTGTTCTATTTTTTAAATTTTATAGTGCATTATGAAAGTTTATATGAAATAGCAATATTTAAACTAGCTTTGCAAATACAGAGTCTTGAAGTCAGACTATTCCTGTGCTGTGCACATTTTCTCTGCTGGCTGATGAAGGGCTGAAAGAAACCAGCAATCATCTTTCTTATAACAGTTCAATGCCATTCACCAGTGATTTTGAATTGACATAATAGAGGGATGATGACAGTTGGCATATGGGTGGACATCTCATTTCCATTGTTTCATTTGGTTTGCAAAGAAGTGCCATTCATAGCAAACTAGGAGAAAGAAGGAAAGCCTAAGGAAAAAAAATCTTGTTTTTTACAGTCGTGTTTTTTTTTTAATGTTAAACATCTTTATCCATAGCCCAGTACAAATAGGGGGGTTGGTCCCTTGACAACAGTTTTAAAATTCAAACTGAGGAGTACTGCTTTTGGATGACAAATCAGAGAGAAAAATCATAATAGTCTACTCTCCCCATCAGCAATTCTACATTTTTCCCTTACCAGAAATAAATTTTCTGGCTTTCTTGAAAAAGTTGATTTTTTTTTAAAAAAAAAGATATGGCTACATCAAAGATGAACATTAGACAAAACATTGACAACATGTAATTTACATGATTTCATTACCCTTTGGATACCCACACAAATCAGAGTTTTTCTGCTAAGTCTTGGAAATCAAAGTAATATGCAACACACTTAGTTCTCTAGTAAGTCACTGAAAAGTGGGCTGAAGAAGAAATGGACAAATTCTCACCAGTGAAAGCATCAGCTCTGTATGAATTTTGTATGAATTCATGACAGAAGTTAGATTAACATTGCTGGTGGCTTTATTATGAATTTAGTTTAGAAAATACTAAATACTGCCATGCAAAAGGTGAATTTTAGAATACGAAAGGAAAGAGAAGAAAAAAATAGGTCAAATGTTCCTAGAGTTCTTATATTATTTTCTGATGGGAAAGAGAATGAAAGAGAGATATACAGACAGTATCAACTAATTAAAGGAGATTTCACTGGCTTTTCTTGTCCTAGCATACACCTGTATAACACAAATATTAGATTATGGTTAAATCTTTCCATATGTTTAATAATCTTCTTTCCACATTACAAATATTTTTTAAAGATGATGGATGGGAGTGGACGTGGAGTGCGGAGCTCCTGCTGGCTCCCTTGAATGGATTGAATGTTTGGGAACCTCTTCTCCCCTCTTTTGCTCTTGCCTTGGAGATCAGCTGCTTGGCGGCTGGCCCTCTGGCTCACTTGGGAAGAGCAGGGTGGCAGCGATGACAGCGACAGTGGCGGCAGTAGCAGTGGTAGAAGTAGAGAGTCAGCTGGCCTTCAGCTATCTGGGAGGTAATTATTTATCCACTCTTATTCTGTCTGCAAAGTGTTGTCCTTCACCCCTGTTTAGAATCACCCAATCCCTTCTTGGAAGGGCAGTGCAGAGGAATTTGCAGACACCTGGCAGATAAAGTCACTTGAATTCAATCTCAGTTGGAAGCCATGTGTGAGGCAACTCCACTTGAGATGCCAAGGGAGGAGTCTTGCCCTGTTATCTGGGAATAATTCAATCCTGATGAAGTGGACAGGATCCTCAATGCTGTCAGTGTGACCACTTGCCAATTAGATCCGTGTCCTTCCTGGTTGGTGAAAGCCACTAGTATGGTGACTAACAAATGGGTCCACACAGTGATAAGTTTTCTAATTGTTCTATTTCTGAGTTTAGCGGCATATATATTTAATAAATAAATAAAAATACAATTTGATGGTTACAACTGAAGGGGCTGCATCTATGGTTTGGGGGGGCATTTGAAGCTTAGGCTACAACTCTCTTAGACATGTCCTCTGATAAGGAGGATGGGCAGGAAGTGGAGACAGGTACACCTAGAGACAATTGTCTTGGTGTGGGTGTTTCCAACAGTGTCAGAGCCAATGACTCCATCCTGGTTAGACAATTCCAGAAAGACCCCATGGTGCCTTGCCTGTACCCAATGACAGCTTCTCAGATTCTGAGGTCCAGCCACCCAGTCCTAAGAGAGCCACGTGATAAAGATTCAGTAATGGAAAACAGAACTTTGTAGCTTTAGAGAGCTTTGTCAAGCAGTAAGCTTGCAGAACATCCAGTGCTGAGGACTAAACTGTCACATTGACATTATATTGAATGGAGACTCATCTTGGCTTATTTACTGTATTGGGCTTGCTCCCTGAGAGAAAACACTGAGAACTTACAGGAGACTGTGTGTTCTAGTCCCGCCTAGCCATGAAAGCCAGTTGGGTGACTTCGGTACAGTCAGTCTCTCTCAACCCAAGGTGTTAAACACAGTATATTTGCCACCTTCAGTTGTTTAAAAATAATGAAGGCAGGACACAAATGAATAAATTAAATAAATAAAAAATAAAACAGTTTTCCAAACCTCGTGTTCTGTTGTGCTTAACTTGCTGTGCCATGCTTTTAAATCTGAATTCCACCTCACTGTCTCTCTTGTCTTTTCCATTGTATTTGTTATTTGTTTACTGGATTCCTGGTTTCAAGCTGTGCCAAAACTTTGACTATTTGTTAATTGCCATCTTTAGAAATAGGTAAAAAAGTTGTGTCTGAATCAAATATTACTGCACAGAAAATAGGTGGCATAAATAATTATAATAAAATGGTGGAAGAGAGAAGGATGGAATATAAACAAAAAGTTGTGAGGAATGAATGAATACAGGAAGAAGAGGAATGGTAGTGGGGAGGACCTTGTGATCATTGCTATGCTGAGATGGAAGCCAGTGGACCCAAAGGAAAAATCAGAGCTTCAGAGAAGAGAGACTATTCCAGTCTTTCAGACAAGTGGAACGGCAATATGAGTAGCAAGAAATATAGCTTTGGATACTTGAAATTATCTGAGAATAAGGTAGCTCAGAGCCTTAAACAAAAAAACTAAATGCCATATTTGTAAGAAGGGATAAGAGGGAAGACTTCTGGGGAAGAAATTGTGAACTGAAAATGGCTGCACTAAAAGTGAGGCCAATGACTGCAGTGGAATGAAAAGCCGGATAATAGACTGGCTCTTCATAATTCCTCCCTGGATAAGGGGAGGACTTGAGATTGTATTTGATTTTACCTTTGTAATTTCAATAAAATCACTATTAAAAAGAGAAAGATGAGGAATGAGAAGAAAGAAAAATGGGCCACCACAGGAGAAGAGCAGAACATTTATGAAGAGGGTTTGAGGTTTTTTTTTTTTAAGATGGAAGGCACTACTAGAGGGAGATGCTGCTGAAGAATATATATTTAGCAGGATATGAAGACAGAGAAATAAAAAAGAAAGGCTTTGAATATATGTATGAAGAGTTTGTGTCTGAATCAAGAACAAATATGAAGGCATCTGTTGGGGTACAAAAAGAGAGAAGCATTTCTTCAAATGGCCAGAAACTGTACAGAACTTAAGGCTTCTTATATTGCAAATTGGACAATTTGGACAATGTAGATTGATTTCACTTGATTAAAGTTAAACTTGCTGCACTTTTAACACATCAATGGGGTTTTACCTAAATCAGCATCCACCTTTGTTTCATTTGTATTGCTGGCAACTAAGTGACAGTTAAAAAGGGGAGTCTAGGATTGTTTATTGCGGAGATATTTTTACTCCCAGGTGGGAAAAATTCTCCCTTTCGTAGTGCCATTTTGTCATCTTACTGTTGGAATGAGAAGACTTCTTCTCACACATTAATGACAAAATCATTATGCAGAATAGCATTCTTGCAAATCCAGATGGTTTTCTTTTTTGAAAATGTATTAAGTTTCCTTGAGCATAAACATATGCAGAAATATGCAAATGCAAAGTACAGCCATACCATTCATTTTCACACCCTCTGAGCATCCAGTTTGTTTAATATAAAAAGACATCTGTGTGACTGAAATACAGTAGAGGTATTTGGTGTTCTTTGTCACCCAAGACATTCTAGCTCCCATCTTAGCCAAGCTCTTGGATTTAAACTATTCACCATTGTTTCTTTTTAAAGAAACACAGAAATCACATTTATTTTTCAATTAAATTAAACTTTTATTTTCTTTGTAATTATATGCACAGCACTTCTTTTATTTGTATCTCATTTTTCCTCCAAGGACTCCAAGAACTATACCTCAGAGGGTTTTTCAATTTGAATGTTCATCTAAATAAAATGAATTGAAAAACTGATGGAGAAAATGGATTTATATCAGAGTCATGATAAAATGCATGAAGCACTACAAAATACTGGAGGAGCAACATACCTGTGGGGAAATTATTGGATTGCTATTTATTTGGGTGAGCTACTGAATAATGTGCTTAAGGTAATATCAAACAAAGTAAATGTTTCATCTGTGTTGTCAGATCTCAGAACATTTATCTACACATCATTATTACTTTTATTACAGGAATCAGGTAACAAAATGGAACTCTCAACAAGGCTAAGCATTTTCACGAAATCTATTCCTCCAGTTTCCTTTCATCAACAACCAATAAAGTAATTGTCAAAAAAGAATAAACCCTGGTAAAATCATATTTAAGGCAAGAAAATGTAAAAAAAATGTTCCACTGTCATTACCAGGAATAATAGCTGAAACTGCTCTATTAAGAATCACAGACTAATAAACTGCAGAAGTTTGATGCTAAAAACAGAATGCCTCCTATGAGAAGAAGTGATGTTCTTCTAAGAGCATCTCTTAGAGGTAGGAAGTTTTCATTCAGGAACACTTTTATGTCTCCTTATACTGCTGCATAAATTATTGATCAAAGAATAATTCTGCACTGAAAGAGACACTTTATAATTGTATTCTTGTATATTATTTGTCCTTCGCAGCAGGATAAAAAACGTTTTATTACATTATTGTGGAGAGAGGCAGAGTATACATAGCTCAGTTGCTCATACTGCCAACCTCCATAGTAAAGGCCAATGCACACAGCCAGCAAAATCACATGGTATATCTTTTCCCAGATAGTTCCACCAAAGGGATGAAATGGGTTACTATTTATAAAGGCTCCCACTAGTGGAATTTCCACCCCCCCATATAAACACACACACAGCTCAAATTAAGCCAACACGAGAAGGGATTCAGCCAAGTTTACTAGAAAGAATACTGTTTTTTCACATGCAGAAATAATTGCTTCAAATATGTAATTCCATGGACAGATTTTCATAAGATCATATATTGGTATATGAGAAGTGTTTTGGTTCTACCTTCTACTCAGTGAAGAATTATTCTAAAGACATCTCCGTACCATGATTCAAGGAGGTCCAAATCCTTGATTCATCTTAGGGATGAATCTTAGGCATATTTCTAGTTTTGCATATCTTGCTGCCTCCAACACATCTTATAATCATCCCCTCAGCTTTGCATCCAGTTAATTAATAAAAGTATTGAACAGAGCTGAGCACAGGACACAGCCCTGTGGCACTCCACTCAATAATTTCCTCCAGTCTGATGCAGTAATTCAGCTAATTATGAATCCATGTAGCAACTGTATATTGTGGTACATGTTTTATTATTTTATTAAGGATGCTATAGTGAGAATTTTTCCCAAATGCTTCACTGAAATCAAAGTATGCTATGTCTGTGAAATTTTTCTCATCTATTAAGACAGTATCTTGGGCAACAATGGAGAGAAGATTAGTCTGATATCATTGTTTATAACAAAGCCATGATGGTTCCTATCAATTGTTATATTCCTATCCAGATTTGGATGGATATACTATGGATATGCTGCCCTATATAAGGCCATGCTCTATATAGGGCCATGCTCAATATATATCAAGCTGACATTTCTGTAATTTCCCAGGTGCTCTTTTTCCCCCTTTATTAAGATAGGGACAATATTCGCTCTCCTCAAAGTTCTCCAGGGGTTCTCAAAGATTACAGTTCTGAAATCATCTACCTTAGTACCCCATAATACAATTCATTTGGTCTTATCAGCCTTACAAATTAGACTAATTCTACTTTACTGTAAGGTTACATTAATAGAATCTTCGTAAGGACCAAGCCCAGAGATGAGACAGTGAGATCCAATTGAGTTCAGTCCTTTATTTGGTTAA
>JANHZU010006401.1:0-10120 GCA_032468055.1 Acrochordus granulatus | reverse complement strand
TCTGGCAGAGCTCTCATCTTCTTCAGAGCACACAAGCCCCCCAACCACAGCAAGGTGGTGCCTCACTGGGGGGATGATTTCATATAAAAGTATCCTAATGAAGCTCATTGTGCTTTTGCCAAACATATTTTACTAGTCCAAGATTTATTATTTTATTCTAGTGGTTCATCACTGTGGTCATTAGTTCTGCTCTTGCAGAGCTGTCTGTAGTCCACCATTGCTTCCTAGGTAGTCTCTGAGGCTCTGTATTATTCCAGTATTGTGCTATAGCCAACATTACAGCAACTATCATGTAAGTGAATAGTTGTCTCTATCATTTTGTCTCACTAAATAATGACAATAAAATATCTTGAGATTGTCATTAAATTTTCCAATGCATATATCCAACTTTTATTTGAAGCGATATTGGTAATTTTAACAACTTATACGAGATATAAATATCTATGAATAACTTATATTTTCTCCGATCTTTGCTGATATAGATCATAATGTGCAATTCTTCCAAAGTAAAACCCATTGTGTGTCTGAGATATTCTTAAATCTGATTATCATGCTTCTTTGAGAGATACTGATCCTACTCTGACCATTTCTAACAGATTTATATATTTTGGGGATCAGATCTTTATAGGACTCTGAAGGTTCTAACATAAGATTTTCAAAATCTGTAAATGGTCACAATACTGTTTTCTTACAGATTTAATTTTGAACAATAAAATTCATTTCATTAATTAGCAGCCAGTTAAAGTTCATATATATCAATTTAAAATAACTTCTGGAAATATTTGATTACTGATGAAATATTTCCTTAGCCTAAACAAATTTGGTGTCTTCACACATTATTGGATAGTCCTGCTGTGTTTCTGAGGAATAGCCATGATCCATAATTGGCATTAAGAGGGAAGGAAATTGAATTAATTTTCCCCCAATTTCCAAATCCTCAGAGAAGAGTTGAAAAACCTGTTAATATATGTTCAATTTACCCATTTTATCTCTTGCTTTAAGAAAGGGTATCAGTTCTGTTCCTTGATTTATGCACCATTTAGTCACATTTGTGCTCACTTTTTTCTTCAGGCAATCTGTGAAATCTTTTTATATATTTTTTGTATTAAGTTAGGAACAGAAAAACAAAAAAAAGCACAACGTAAGATACCTGATAAAATGATATATAACATCAAATAAAACAATGTACACAACACTGAAAAAGAAAAGAGGGAGGGGGAGGGAAAGAGGAAAAGAAAAAAGGTGGAGGATTTTTCATGCTTTTTCCATGATACTGGAGTGGGTTGCCATTAAATAAATATTTGCCAAACAGCAAAGTTTTTTTTCTTTCTAGGATAATAAATGCTGCTATTTATTTTTAGAGAGTTCTCCTCCATGCTCTATTCCCCAGCATGGTTGTCCATTAGCATATGTATATTCATGTAGATATATAACCATCCTATATGTTGGTATTAAAATATATTTTATTATATATATATTCTTATAATATATTCTGATATAATATATTGTAATTCCAGATGGGGAGTGTTTTGTTCCCATTATTCTTGACTTCCTTAGCCAATTTTTACTCAGACTTTTTATCTTATCCAGCATAGTCACCCATATAACTGGTCCTGTGCCATGTAGGCTTCATAAGTCATAACCAACAGCCTGAATTGCACTTGGAAGCAGACTGGAAATCAGTGCAGCTCATGGAATAGAAGTGTCACATGAGCATTCAGAGGCAATACCATCACTGCCTGCAACACTACATATTGGATCATTTGAAGCTTCCAAGTGGTCTTCAAGGGTAGATCTAAAATGATCCAAAACGTTATGTAGAGCATATTGTTGTGAGGTAACTCGGGCATGAGCAACTCTCAGAATAGCCTCCTGATCCAGGAAAGGTGGCCACTGGCATACCAGAGGAAGCTGTGCCAAGGCTTTTCTGGCCATAGCTGCTATCTATTCATCCAAGAAGACCCCGGATTGCATATAGTTTTTGAGTTGGACAACCCCACCCAAGGTCAAAGTTGGAATCTCTCTGGGTCTAATGGGGCATAACAGTCTCAGCCACTCAGTCTTCATAAGATGGAGCTGAAGATGGTTTCTTCCTATCTAAGTCTGCACAGCATCCACGCAGGGGGCAGGACTGACAGTCTCATTTGGCCAGACTCAGATTGAAAAAAGTAATGATCATTATCATTGGTGTACTAATAATACCAAACTCCATTGAATCATTTTCCTCAATAACAAATGTAATGTTTTAACTCATTTGTGTAATTGGGTTCTCTTTATCTAATTTTAGGATTTGTGTAGAGAACAGATCACATTTCAAATCATATTTTTATGCAGAAGTATTGAAAATTCAAATGGATTCACAGATTTTTAAGCACCACTTCATATGTGTTCATATTAGGTTCATATATAAAAAGATTAAGCAAATCTTCTGGAGAGATGTTGTGTAAAATATTCTCCAATGTACTCCAAATCCATTGTTCAGAATGTCTGTCTCTTTAAAGCTTGATGGAGTTCCACAATCTTTTGAGTAAATGTGGGCATGCCCAGAAGACACCATTGGCCCACATCTGAGATTTCAGAATATGATAACAAAAGATGAACCATCTAAACAATTTAAGGTCAACTTAAATTGTTTTTAACAATTTAAATAATATTATTATTTAATATTAGTGAAATACAGGAAATATTAGTGAATTACAGAAAGTCTTTAACAGTAAAAAACAACTGACCAATGAAACAAAAAGGAATTGACTTAATTTTACATAAACTATTCTGATCCTGTTTACACCATGCCAGTAAAACTAACAAGAAGGATGACAAAATGAAGACTAATAGATTCTTTGATTCCCATATAAACCTGTAGAAAGTGATAGAAAAGTTAATTGTTAAAGAAATTGGTATATAGATATTGGGAATATGTAAATCTGTTTCCCACAAGAATATTTCACAGTTTGGAAAAAGATGACCTTAATTTGTCAGGTTCAAAAAGGTAAAAAGTAAAGATTTCCTCTGCCGAGTTGTGTCTGACTCTAGTGGGAGGTGCTTATCTCCATTTCATAGCCAAAGAGCCAACGTTGCCCGAAAATGCTTCCATGGTCATGTGGCAAGGTGCTTGGAATGCTGTTACCTGGATTAGATGTACCTGTTTATCTATTTGCATTTTTACTGCTTTCAAACTGCTAGGTTGTCAGGAGCTAGAGCTGGTAATGGAAGTTCACCCTGTTACGCATTGCCTGGATCTTGAACTTGGGCTGCTGACCTTCCGGCCACCAAGCTCAGCATCTTAACCACTTGACTACCATGCCCCTCAAAAAGTAGAAAAGCCAAAAATAGTGAGTTTCTGGCTGAGAGTTGACTTGAATCTGGGTCTCTCCAGTCTTTGTCTAACATCTTAATTGCTACACAATATAATGTCTCCAAGAAGTTTGACTGTGTTCTTCAAAACTGATAGATTATTAAGTTGTCTGAAAAGAGATTAGCAAAAAAGTATTTTTGAATATAGAACAGTTGGTCTCAATACTACAGTTTGCTTAATAGTTCATGTAACACCTTTTCAAGTGGTTTCATAACATTTAAATATACCACTTGAACTTAGTGGTTTCTTAATGCTTGATTAGTTAGTGAAATCCGGAACTCATAATTGTTGCCTCATTTCCTTACATTCTCTTCCTGCAAAGATTGGTTCATGTAGAAGTATCTACTCAAGATCTTTTGGAGAAAATAGATATGAATAATTCATTCAGATTTTCTACAATGTAAGAATTGATGAATTCATATTATTTTGTTTCTGTTACTTGTTTTGATCAGACTATATGGACAAACCTTTGGAAAAGCCATTGAAGCTGGTGTTGAAAGTTGGGGGTAGTGAAGTGACGGAACTTTCAGGATCAGGACATGATTCCAGTTACTACGATGATCGATCAGACCATGAGAGAGAGCGACATAAGGAGAAGAAGAAGAAAAAGAAAAAAAAATCAGAGAAAGAAAAGCACTTTGATGAAGAGGAAAGACGGAAGAGAAAGGTAAACAGAGCAGTTGATTAGCATTGCAAGTAATGCATGTTGTGCATTATATGTTGTGCAAATATGTTTACACACTATCATGCAGTCCTAAAAGCATACAATTGGAAAGATCCATTTTGGCTAGAAGGAATGTAACTTGTATGCATTTAAACTCTTTTGAATCTTTTGGTGCCTTAATCATGAACTCTCTAAAATATCTCATGATTAAGGTACTAAAATTTGGCAGCATACCACCTAACTTTGTTATTAAGAGTTTTGCTTGATTTGCAGGTTTAGAAGCTGTTTTAAACATAGGAATGGTAATAAAAGGATTCCATTAGGAAAGTTGTTTCTGCTCCTAATCTTAACTTTCTAACTGTCAAATCAAGTTAAAATTGGACAGATTTAACTTCACCTCTTCTAGTGACATAACCTAAAGCCTTTTGTGGCCCACCAGCAAATTAAGAATCTGAATTACAGCCTCTGATCCTGAAAAAATCATTCAACCTGATTCTCAGCCATTGTCTCCAATGCCCAGTATACATTCAAGCCATTAAGTCCAATGCCCTACTCAGTACAATTATTGCAATTAAAGTTCTCTGTGTTACATGAACCAAGCATTTAATTAGATAATTATTTTCTCTTAAATATGTTCTTATTATTAGGTAGTCTTTTCTAAACTGTAACAGTTTAGAAAACACTACCTAACAATAAGAACAGTTTAAGAGATTAAACTTTGATTTTGATGACAAGGAATCAAAAATATATACATACATATATATATAAACATTAAATTCTTCCTTTAAAAGGGAAGAAGAAACCAGATTTCAGTTGCATCCTGTTTACATGTGGCTTTCATACATGTGCCGAAAAACAACCTTTTAGCAGACCCTGAAGTGATGGTGCTGACTCCCTAAAGCTATCTTTTCTCAAAATCTTCACTGCTCAAATATCACTCTGTTTTAGCTTGTTATGTGAGAACTTCTGTGTATCCTGTTTCCTGTCCTTTTCTGAGAAATGTATATATTTCTTACCATCTTTTTCCTTTTTTGTATTGGATTGAAAAAGACTCCTGGATGGGAATTGTAATGTTTCCTGGTTATTGCCTTTTTAAGACAGTTCGCTTTTTTTTGCAGTTTTGCTATTAATGGGGAAATGTTTCAGGTGGCTCTTAACCAACAAGCTTTTTGAACATCATGGAAAGAATAGTGATGAAACAATTCATGCTTTAACAAAATTAAAACTAGATTGTGATATTGTCCTAACAAAAAGTTACAGACAGGAAAATGATAAAAATATCTCTTACAGAAGATATGGGATGTGAAAGGGGTGTGAAATCACCTAAAGTGATTCTTATTGTTACAATGAAAATAAAATAATTTGTAGTTATGCAAGTCTATTGAAAAACAACCCACACTAATCAAATGCTCTATTACCAAAACGATCTGCAAGAAGAGCTATGAAAGATTATTGAGATGAGTAGAAATACAGATGAATATAACAAACTGCAGCAACCTAGAATATCAAAAAAGGAAAGAGACCATCTAACAAAATGGATACCAGTTTTCTCAAAAAGAACCTGAACAATCAATACACTATAGGACAAGAAATTTAAGCTATGAAAAGGATAACATTACCATCTCAGAAACAAACCACAGATTATTACCACACAGCATCAGCATAGTACACAAACTAATAAAATCCTTCAAAACATCTTTAGTAAGTTTAGTCTAGTGGTTAAGGCAAAGTGGTTACACTTTTTGTTTTATCAGGAAACCAGGAGGTTGTGAACTCTAGTCCTACTTTAGGATGAAAGCCATCATTCATTCATCAGTCTTTCTCTCTCAGCCCAAATTACTTCATAGGGTTTTTGTTGTGGGGAAAATAGGAGGAAGGTGTGTTAAATATGTTGGTGGCCTTGAGTTATTTATAAAAATAATAAAGGTGGGATACAAATAAAAAAAAAATGCAGTAACCCAAGAAAATACACAGGAATTATCTGTAGCATATAATATAAATCACTATGAAGGACAGACAGAAGACTAGCAGAGCGCATCCATGATCCCCCACTAACAGAAGACACAATAAAAACTCCTTAATCTCAAAACACATGAACAGACTTGGCCTTAATTTCAACTGGGAAGCTATGAGCATCCTAGACCAAGCTTACTCCTAATGTTAATTAATTAATCTTAATGTTAGGGAATTCCTAGAAGCTTAGCATTCAGACAAATCAACCATCAGTAGACACATAAAGATAAACCCCATTTCTACCCCATTCAAAAGAGACAATAAAAAAACAAAAAAGAAGCAAAAAGACCAAATCACATCCTCTCTGGCAGCTATACCTAGATAAGCAGAGATTAGCACAAGACAAACAAGAAGAAAACAAAAAGGAACCACCAAGAAGAAAACCACATCCCACCAATGCTGGCAGGGCAAGCTACTGTTTATAAACAAGGGAACATACCCCACACTTACCAGAACTGATGATGATGTTTAGTAATGAAACATCTGCAAGCAAACAACTCAGATAACACCAAGGACCCTATGGTTAATTCTTAAATACAGTGGAGCCTTGCAAGACGTTCTGGAAGAATGCTCTTAGTGCGAAACGCTCTTACATTGAAATGAGGTTTCCCATAGGAAACAATGGAAAGTCAGACGATCCATTCCACGCCCACAAAAATATACACCAAAAAATCATTTTCACCAGAATTTGATGTAGAAATGATTGTCCCTAACATCTGAAACAAGTAACCATAATTAACACACAATGTAAAGCAGAAATAGAACAAACTAACCAGCACTCATGGATCTGCTTCGAGGCAGATTTTGGCCTCGGCTTCTGCTAGGCCGGCTGTTGTGCGGTGCCCCCTGCTGGCTCAGAGGATCCACCGCCACCGCTGCTCAAGACAAAAGGACCTTTTTCCTTTTCCCTCAGCAACATCTCACAGTACAGCACACGGACAGTAATGGAGTAAACTGCATATGGCAGCATCAACAGAACTCTCGCACTGTTGCTGCCTGAACGGGAAATATAGAGCGTGCTGACTGATGACGCATAAGTTACTGCACGAAACTTGCAAGTTGTGCTTGTCAAGCAGAATAAATTTTATTAAAAATGTTTGCTTGTCTTGCAAAAGTCTTGCAAGGTGTTCAACATCTTGCAAAGCTCCACTGTAGTTGATATTGTTTCTTCTATCATATTTTAACATATCTTAAGTTACTTCTTTCCTACATTTTGGTTCCTAATATCTTCTCTGAGTTCTGCTTGCACAGCCATTGTACTATTCTGGCTTATTTTATTTCCTTCTACAGAAAAACTGACTATGTTTCTATGTGACTACTTTTCTATAATAAAATCCAGTTCAATTAAAAGATGAGGCAGCAATGGCTATTGTTTCCATTGTGGCAGTTCCCTTATTTGTGCTTGGAGAAATCATGCCTAACAGCTCTAAATCTAGAATGTGTCAGTACTGTTTCTCATAGCTACAGGCAACAAAGTTGAAGGACCTATTTTCCCTTTTAAAATCTTAGAGTAATTCTTGTCCTCTGTTTAATATAATTAAAGTGCTTCTTAATGTTTATATTACAGTAATGAATGTTTTGCGTTAATATATATTTATATATTGACAAAATATTGGTCACACATTTTGTTTTATCAGGAAGAGAAGAAAAGAAAAAGAGAGAAGGAACATTGTGATACTGAGGGTGAAATGGATGATTTTGATCCGGGAAAAAAGGTGGAAGTTGATCCACCCTCTGATCGTCCAGTCCGGGCCTGTAGAACTCAACCCAGTGAGTAATTTAGATTTAGTATATCAATAATGTAAGTCATCACATGCACTTACAACAATAATGGCAAACCTATAACATTTGTGTCGAAGTGACATGCCATGATACCCTATAACTATTCATGAAAGCGTACTCTATTCTCATGCAATCTTTGGAGGCTGCAGAAGCCCCATGAGAACAGGGTGCGCTCTAGCATAGCCTTTCAGAGGCTTCAGAAAAGCATTTTCCAAAACTGCTTCAAGAACAAAGACTTCATGCAACTGATAGCAGCCTTGGATAGATCACAAGGGCTTTTCAACAGAAAGAGAAAGAGAACACCTCCTGAAGGTAAGCATTGTATGGTAATCCTGGAGCCATGAGGCAGCTGTTGTATGACAGAAGTGGTGCTAGGGCTCTACAGTAGGCTCATCTTCAACACTGCCACTGAGTGCTGCTGTTCAGGCTGGCATAGATGGAGGTAAAAAAAAATTGTTCAAAATTGTTCTTTTTTTTGTTTGGGGAAGGTGACAAGCCAGCAGAGTCAAGTAAGGCATTTTCTAAAATTTTTCCACCAAGCCCAAAAGGTTCACCATCAGTGATTTACAATGAAATTAGTAACTTTTTTTCCAAAATGCTGTGTGAAAATGTGTACAGGTAGTCCTTGATTCCCGACCATTTGTTCAGTGATCATTTGAAGTTACAGTAGTGCTAAATGAAGAGACTTACAACCTATGCCTGAAGTTATAGTCATTGCAGTGAACCCATGTGTAGCGATTCTCAGATGGGATCTGACAGCATCCAATAGGTCAGATGAAGCGAGAGTAAGAGACAGACAAAGTGATGCTTGGAAAGTGGAGAGGTAGAGATGAGCAGAGGCAGATGCTTACTTTGCTTTTGCTGCTTTGCTGCCTTCCCTGAGCTCTCTTCCTCTTATTCATATGTGACATAATACATCAGTTAGTTTCAGGATGTGGACATAATACAATCAGACAGGTCAATCGGGCAAGAGTTAATAATTCCTTATTCTAGTTTCCAGAGGCCAAGAAACAAACTTAAAAGGTAGTATTTATTTCTACAGGATTATCCTTCTAAGTTTTCTGCTTACTCTGTGAATAGGCGGTTCATGGGTTTGCCCACGAGGTGCCATATCTACAGAAAGAGAGACTCAGTCCAGATAATGCCTTGATGGGATTAATATCTTGTAATATTTGCAGGAAGCAAAGTTCAGCTGACTTAAGGTTGGATAGGATTATTCCCAAACATGGTATGTACGTTGGAATATCTGCAAGAAATACTGTTTGCCTACAAGCAAAAACTGGTGGGACCACAAAATGGACAAAGTAATAGAAAATGAAAAAACTAAAGTACTCTGGGACTTTAGAATTCAAATGTTTGTCACATAACACCCCAAACAAACAGTTGTTGATATGAATAGTAGACATGGTAATACCTGGAGAGAGCAGAAGAGAAGAAATGAAAAGATTCACAAAATATAAGACCTGTAAATAGAAGTAGAATGGCTGTGGGCAAAAGAAAGCAAAAAAGAAAGTACCAGTACTAATAATTGCCTTGAGTATAATCTCAAAACAAACGGAACACCATTCACATTGACAGAATCACCGTCAGTCAATTGCGGAAGGCAACTTGGAACAGCTTACATCCTGTGATTGTACATTTAACACCATTAAAGCATATCTCCCTATCCTTTGGAAGGACTTGATAGGAGGACAAAAATTTCAAATCCAATCTAAACATGTGGCTGACTGATGCCGTCAACTGTATAGATAGTGTTTGCTTAATTACCCTAATTGGGACTGGAATTTTCATTGCTAAGCAAAGCAGTTGTTAAAACATCAGTTAACCACATAACTAAGCAATAGCAATTCAAGTAGTCCTGGTTGCAGTTGTGGGACAGGATTTCGCTGTCATTAGCACCTTACCTCACACTTCTGCTCTGCTACACTCACCTCAATTTCAACTCCTCACCCTCCATCTCTCTCTCCCCATCTTCCCTTTTGCTACCACCTGCTGACTTTACCATCTTCTTCCCCTTGCTGTTGATGAGGTGCAGCCAGCCTGACCCTTCACAAGTAACTACTGACCCTGTGTGAATGTGCTCCCCAGAAACAGATATTTGTAATTCCACATTAGGAACTCTTTAGTTCTACGTAGATCTTTCTGTTTTTCCAAAATTGTAAAATTGGATTTTCATACACAGTGGTGCCTCACAAGACGAGATTAATCCGTTCCGGAAGAACGCTCTTAGCGCGAAATTCTCATAAAGCAAAATGCAGTTTCCCATAGGAAACAATGGAAAGTCAGATAATCCGTTCCACGCCCCC
>JANHZU010006400.1:87080-97601 GCA_032468055.1 Acrochordus granulatus | reverse complement strand
GGAAAAATAACTTATTGTGGTGGCATATTTTTGCTCTAATTAAACTGGAATGTATATTGGAATTCCAATTGACTTTGGAAATGAAACAGTTTGCTGGGCTCAGAAATAATCAAGCATCTGCAGTTTTGTATCTCAATTAATTACATGTATGTACATACAAAATATTTGGGGGCATGGTGGCCTAGCGTTGATGCTGGGATTGACGGCAGGAGGTTTGGTAGCCCAAGTTCCGCTGCGTAACGGGGTGAGCTCGTGATTCACCCCAGCTCCTGCCAACCTAGCAGCATGGAAGCACACCAGATGCAAGTAGATAAATAGATACCAGCTAAGTTGGTGGGAAAGCAACAATGTTCCATATGTCTTGGCATGTAGTCATGTCAGCCACGTGACCAAGGTGAAGTAACTTTGCTCTTTGGCTCTTCGACGATGAAACGGAGATGAGTACCACCCCCTAGTCAGACACGTCTGAAAGGGGAAACCTTTACTTTTTTTTTTTTACAAAGTATTTAGCTTTCTGAGATCCTGAGGGGAAAAGGTGCTAAAATTTACTAAAGAAAAACAGCCTATCCATTAGAAGAGTTAATTTTCCTTTTAATATTATCCAAGAATTTTAAACCATTGGAACTTTCTAGTTTAAAAGCAATTAAAAGAGTATTGCATCAGTGTTTATCTGTGATTAGAAAATTTCAAATACAGTAATGCTTACAAATTTGGGAATCCTGTTAAATTTTCAATATTTCTGCATAAATATGACCTAAAACATTATGTTTTCCATAGATAATGAAAAACTATATCTAGTATAAATCTAAAACTAGGTGGAGAACCCATTTAAACAAATGAATCAAATATATATGCGTATGTATTTATTTATTGAGAAAATGACCCAAACTTTTAAGTACCACTAAACATTGAGGAGAAAGTGAATTCGTATTTTCTTTCACAAGATATAGAAATTTTGGGCACAGAATATTTTGTCATCTATGCTGCATATATTTTGAGATGAGAAATGCAAAACAAGAACATCTTTTGACTGCTGTCATTCTGAATAACAATGCTGTTGAGACAAAAATAGAATTGGGCGATCTCACCTCGGATGGCCTGATAAAAAACCTACCTGTTAAGTAGGAGACATATTTTTAAAGGAAGTAATATGGTTTCATGAATGAAAATTCAATATTCCCTGGGGGTTCAGAATTAAATGCAGACTGTAATAATTACTCTAATTATGTCTGTTGTGATTCTACCTTTCAGTCTACATGGAACAAACATATAACAATTAGTTACACTTTCATTTAATTAATGAGCTTTAGGAGAGCCAGTTATTATTTCAGTTGCATTCTAATTCATTTAGAATAGGCCAAAGATAAAATTATTTGTTTTAATTTGACAATAAACATGTCATGGGCATCAGGCAACACCATATTTATTTGTTCCCCTCAGAAACTAAAGTTCTCTTTATTCATAGAACAAGAAATACGGGATCAGCAGTAAGCGTTTGTTTTCCTAATTTTCCTGGACTCTGAGCCTGTGCCTCATTTTCCTGGATTTCAGTTCAGGCTTTGATTAGGTCTCTTATATTCTTAGATGGCTTCTGGAAGCAATTGGCAAAATGACTGCACGTATCTCTATCTGAAAATATATTGCATATTAAATCAGACCACTGGTACATCTAGAGTTCTCTCTATTCTATTAGGGGCTCCCCCAATGACAGAAAAAAATGTTTCTCAGCTATACCCAGAATCAATCTGGGGCCTTTTCCATGCCAGTAGCATGTCGCAGAAACTCTTAATGCATGAGATCATTATGAGAACTTCAAAACTTGAAATACAATCATAGTCGTATTCTTAAGCAGAACCTCCCAAATTCAGTAGTTGTGTTGATATATATGCACAGAAGATGCAGATTCACATCTCTATTCATTCGTGAAGTCCACCATCTCAGACTTACCTACTTAATAAAACACGGGATATGTAGCTTCTTTGGACTTGGTGATTCTCTGTCAAATGGTGTTCATTGTTCCTACTCAGAAAAAGGTGAGGAAGCCTTGTTCTGCATATTTCTATTCCACAACACTCCTGGCATTCTTCCACTGAGTGATAACCTTCTGACTTTTGGCAAGGAAAACAGCTTTATTCCTTCACTAGCTGCTAAAATAGTGATGCAAATGGATTTTTAATTTGAGGAAAATGTTTCCAACTTATGGTAGCTACGATTTTTTTAAAGTTATAATCGTTCTAGGAGGAGAAGGAGGAAGAAAGAATTTATCTATTTAAAAAGAAAAATGTATTCCTTTCCTTTTAAATGAAATAAAGTGGTGCTATCACTGTATAGTCCAATCATATTTGAATCAAAGAAGTTGTCTGATCCCTAACGGTGCATGTGTGTATCCCACTATATAGTTATGCAATTGACATTTTAAAAACAGATTTTTCTCTAGAAAGCTATCTTATTATGTTTTGCAGCTCAAGATGAGAAGGATCATCAAGTTTCAAGGCCTGTTTTGCTTATATTAAGAATTAAATTGCAGAATCATACTGGTTTTTCTTTATAAATCACAGCCATAGCAATTTTGTCAAGAGAGTCACAAAGGAGTTTGAAGCAAAGGGGTGATGTCAGAGTCAGGTATTATTCTCCCCAACATTTCTGTGAGTTCCTTCAAAAATAAGAATTGCAAAATGGATGCATCAGCAATGTTGAGATCTGGCCAAATACTGATATTCTACATAGACAATATGGGCAATCTAATATAGATATGAAGTTAAGCAAATAGGGAAATACGTGAACATTCCTAGATGTCCTTGTCTGCATAGTTGTATTATATGTAACAAACTGGCAAGTTAACTGGAAATATAGGGATTTTTGAACCATGAATTTTTGGTAAAATATTGAAACAATAAAAATGAATACTAGAAGAAAAGGCCACATCTCATTCCTGTTTTTATTTTTGAGTCTTCAAGTCAGTTTCATTCCTGTACTAATATTTAAAATGTAACAGAACAATGTAATTGCATTTCATTTTTCATTTTCTTATTAGTAGATATCCTATCCTGATTTTATTTATCTATTAAATTTATATGCTGCCCATTGTGCTATCCAGAGTGACTCTGGGTGATTTACAATGTAATACACATTTTTGTACAATTCATAGGACTGGCAGCTGAAACTGAGCTACGTATTATGAGGCATCGACTAAAATAATTTCAGATGGAAAAGAATATTATCCATTTGTTCATTTCTCTTTAATAGTTTAAAATGGAGATGCACAGCCTTTTTGATTGTTGATGCCATGTCCTGAAAACTCCCAGAAAATGGGTACCATGAGGGATTTACCCATTCAACAATTCACAACATAGCCTATAAAACAAAACCCATTTCTGAGAAGGTAACCTTATAAAGCTGCTTTCTCTCACACTTCATTTTTTTTAAAAGGACTGATAGGTGAGCTGATGTGGGCTTCAACCAACCACAATGTTTCTTTTCTAAAAATACCAATATGCCAAATTCAGACACCAAAAGCAAGTGACTTCACAATGTTAGGATTTTAAGATTAATGTAATATAGAATATTAATAATAGATTGAAAAACTTAATTAAATCCCTGGATTATTAACTGGTATGCAATTAATTCTGTTAATGGCTTTAGACACTTAACTCTGCACAAAAATAGACCAGTTACTTGAAGAAAAATTCTATGGAATTAAATATGGTCATCCTCTATTTGTACCCATATCGTGTTATATCTAACTTGTGCCATCCTAGTAAAATTGGTTAAATTGGCAAGCACATAAAACAAATGCATAATGATTCCATTGAACACTCTAGTGGGGCTCAGTGGTCAGAAAGTCAGCAGCTTGAGACCCAAACCCTGCTGGTTAATGGGGTGAGCTCCCGCTACTTGCTCCAACTCCTGCCAACCTAGCAGTTTGAAAACATGAAAAATGAAAGTAAATAGGAATCACCTTCGATGGGAAAGGTAACAGCGCTCCATGTACCTGGCTTATATTCATGCTGACCATGATAACAGAAGCATCTTCGGACTGCTCCCTTGGCTGTGAATTGGAGATGATCACTGCCCCCTGGAGTTGGCCACAACTGGCAGGGGAAACCTTTACCTTTAATTATTATATTGTTAATGGAACTCTTTTCCACATAAGCTACACTTGACTTTGTTGATATATGCTTTGAAAATTACAATTCTATGCCAACTAATCCTGGGAATAAGCCACACTGTATTCATTAGGATTTACTTCTAAGTCAATATAGACCAGGTTTGTCTAAGGATTCCTGCCATCGATAGGTGATTGGACTAGAAGACCACTGCATCTCATTTTTTAACCAATAAAAGTTTGACAAGTACATTTAAAATCTGCTATTTCTTGCGAATACTTTCAAGAAATTTTTTTTGTTAAAGAGTACTGTATAATGGTAACCATTTATTAATTTTTAATTTGAAACCAGAACAAAAAGGATGGAAAACAAATCTTGCTTCCCAAAGCAAGGGAGATTCTTGCAAATATAAATATGTATTTCTGATTCAGTGTGAAAATTCTTGAGAGATTCTGACACATAATGTTGTAAGTTTAAACAAGAAAGGTAATCATTTTAGATAATGATGCATTACTATTTGAACCTTTGGAAGCAATGCAAGATTTATAAGACAGGCTCTGGATGTTGTTAACTTTAAGTCATTGTAAAGGCCTACAACTGAAGCTAAACTACTGGATAGAAACTTGTATAGGCTTAATAATACCCATCCTTAACTTGTTTTAAAGAAATGCTACCTCATATTTTGGAAACAGAAATGAGAGTCTTCTACTTACCCCTTAATCCTTATTGATATCATGCTGATAATTGGGCCTAAAGAAAGCATCTGAAATAAGGAATTCTAGATGCCTTCATTCATAGAAGATACGTTAAAATCGAATATACTCCAGAAGAGAACATAAGCCACAGAAGATTATGTTTAAAGAAAGTATCTTCTTTAGGATGCCAAAACACTATTTACACATTCTGAAATGGTCCTTCTTGCATACATACAGTTTAAACGTTATGATTTCTTTTCTGCACTTTTGTTTCTGAAATCTAGCAATAAGTAAGAAATCTCTATTACAAGAATAGAGAATACAATTGAATACAATCGAATTAGGTCAAAATAATTATCTAAGGTAAATTGACTTTAAGGCAAGTTGAATCCCTAATAATTTGTTGAGCGTATCCTTGTAGCTTTCTTGGCAATAATATATTATTGCTTCTCTATTTTTTCTCAAAAGCTTTTTCAACTTCTCAGTCTAGCTTAGAGCTCTGATATTTATTGATAGTTCTTCCATCATAGTGCTATCCAGGTCCAACACTGATGGCTTTTCAAGATTAGCTAAGGTTGGTTAAGTGCTGACTAGCTGGAGATAAACAGTCCCTCCTAAATTATTTTTTTCATAATTCATTTCTATTAAAGGTCATGCCCAATAATTTTAGTCAAATTTAGTCATAGCTGAATTAAATTATATCTGGGGCATAACGTATTGCTTTGATGATGCTCTGATGATTAAAGTACATATATGTAGTTAGCAGCAATGAAGTTTAAACTACCAACACTGCTCCTGGTATATTCACAGATAAATCCAATTTAAATCAAAATATCTAATGCTTAATATTAAGGCCGATGGACTTCAGAAGCCAACTCAGATCACTTGTTTCCCCCAGTGACATACAGATCATTAGTTTTTATCAAGATTTACAATGCAAAACCTTTAAAAAAATCTTGATAAAGATTTGAAGATTTTGATTTCTTTGCTTCAAAATTATTCCTCATTATATCAGACTTATAAAGTAAAAGTACAAGAGTCCATTTAAGAAATTATGATCTAATATTTAACATTTATGTGAAATAGCAAATAGAATACATCGTGAACATTCAATAAATTAAGCTTCTCCTGAATGTTTTAGCACAGAGATTGTTACAAAAAAATGTAAGTATTAAGTGCTGCATTATTCAAGTTAATGCCCCTCTCAAATGTGGATGGTAAAATAGAGGAAAGGAGGAAAAAATATTGTCTGTCCAAGGTATTAATATTTTTCCCATTAGATTCAAACAAAATAGCCCCTCAGGACTCTTTGATTTGCTGGGGGGGAATATCTAAATAAAATCTTCTATACATAATAAAAATTGCAGATTATCTGCCTTAAGAGGGATAGCTACTAAGAGAGACAACAATCTTCAAATACCGTGCAGAGCCACAACAGTTAAATCTCAAAGCCACAGAGAAATTGGATAGCGGCTGTGAGTAAAAAGTGTGGTTCCAGAGTATAATCCTAGCAATACACTATGTTCTTTGCAAAAGGTTGTGAGGCCTTGGCCTAATAAGCATAATCTCATTACACTGCAAATAAAAGTTTCCTATTTATCTCCAGATTTCAAATGAATCTAATAAGGCTTATGATACAGTCACCCAATACCCTAATCATATTTCAACCTATCTAAAAGCAATCAGTAATTGTGTTATAGCAGAACGTGCTGACAATACCTCTGACACAGAAAGGAGAATGAGAGCCCAGCTGTACTAATTAAATTAAATGCTAGGCTGATGGAATACATTTGCTGAAGCTTGGAGAGTATGGGTGCAGAATTAATAAGCATTACAGCTTAGAGCAGGAGATGATATCATAATGGATGCAAGGTTTTGATGTGGAGAGCCTCATTCAGATTCAATGTACCATAATGTACGGATGTGACAGCTGCTTAGAGAGGTGCAGAACCTTGAACAAAGTGCACAGGAACTTTCCTTCTCTTTTTATTTTGTCATTTTATTTTCTAATTACAAACTGTATATTTTTAACTGCATGTGGACAGCTTCAGAAACTCCCAAATCAGAACAGTAGGAACCACTGTAATTGGTAACAGCCTTATTTATTAACATGGATTGCTTTTCCCACCTTTTTGACTTCCATTTTAAATGCACTGATTGTACATGGCAATACTGTTGCACTCTTTTTCTTATTGCCAGTATGGATTATTGCAAACATCATGTTCTTTTCACCTTTTCCAACTTCATGGAAAATGAATTATCAGATTATGATTTTAGTTCTATGCATATTTTTTGGGGAAACAAAACCCACTCAGAATTATTCTTGAATCGACTTACGTAAGATTAAGCTACTTCCACACAAGAACTATACTTCAGTGCCCCAAGATGTGACAAGCTTCTCTAGGCATTCTACAGCTGAACTAATTCACTTCTAGTTCTGCTGTTTCCCACCTAGTTCCCTCTCTGGCCCTTAGGCTTTCTTCTCCTCTCTCCTAGAGATCAAGACTTCCAGGTACTTTGCTAATCCATGTTCACCCAAGATTTTTGAGGGTACTTTTGCTGCTGTACTGCACTTACAACTAGTTTGGGTTTCTTTCAATGTAAGTACAGACATGGCAAGACAATAAGAAGGGTAAGCATTGAAACATTAGCTTTGCTTTTTTTGTTTTGCATTATTTTTCTGGCCAGGGAGGAGATGAAATTCTTCAGATGCAAACTGTGAAGATACTCATGTGATCACATGAATATCATTATGAAGGACTGGGGACCCAAAATAGTATATAACAGAAATCCACCTGGTCTACAGTACTTAAAAAAATGCCACTTTCTTTCAAGTTGACTTAAAAATAATCTCAGTAAATTTAATCACACTTACTCTGAAATGCTTCTTATGGATCGCTGCCTTGTTGTAGTGAGGGGGCTTGTGTGACTCAATGAATCTATGAGCTATGCCTTGCAGGGCCATCCAAGATGAACAGGTCATAGCAGAAAGTCCTGGCAAAACATGATCCGATGGAGAAGGAAATGGCAACCCACTCCAGTATCCTTGCCAAGAAAATCCCATAGACAGTATCAAAAGGCTAAAAGATATGATGCTGGAATACAAGCCCCTCAGATTAGAAGGTATCCAGTATGTTACTGGGGAAGAGCAGAAGGCAATTACAAGTAGCTCCAGAAAGAATGAAGCAGCTGGACCAAAGCTGAAAGGACGCTCAGCTGTGGATGCGTCTGGTGATTAAAAGAAAGTTTGATGCTGTAAAGAACAATATTGCATAGGAACCTGGAATGTAAGATCTATGAATCAAGGTAAGCTGGATGTGGTCAAACATGAGATGGCAAGATTGAACATCAACATCTTGGAAATCAGTGAACTAAAATGGACAGGAATGGGCAAATTTAATTCAGATGACCACAAAATCTACTACTGTGGACAAGAATCCCTTAGAAGAAATGGATAGCCATCATAGTCAATAAGAGTGTGAGGAAAGTACTAGGATACAATCTCAAAAATGACAGAATGATCTTGGTTTGAATCCAAGGCAAACCATTCAACATCACAGTAATCCAATATTACTTTGATGCCAAAGAAGTTGAAGTTGTCCAGTTCTATGAAAGCCTACAACACCTTCTAGAGCTCACACCAAAAAAGATGTCCTTTTCATCATAGGGGATTGGAATTCTACAGTTGGAAGCCAAAAGATAAGCAGAATAATCTTATTCTGAGCACAGGCTCAGAAAATGAAGCAGGGCACAGGCTGACAGAATTTTGTCAAGGAACAAACTAATCATAACAAATATACTTTTCCAACAATCCAAGAGATGAGTCTACACATGGACATCATCAGATGATCAACACCAAAATCAGATTGATTATATTCTTTGCAGCCAAAGATGGAGAAGCTGTATACAATCAGTAAAATCAAGACTTGGAACTGACTGTGGCTCAGATCATGAGCTTCTTATTGCAAACGTTGGCTGAAATTGAAGTGTGTAAGGAAAACCATAAGGCCATTCAGGCATGTTATCAATGCTATCCCTTATGAATGTGCAGTGAAGACAAGGATATAAGGGGTTAGCTCTGGTAGACAGAGTGCCTGAAGAACTATGGATGGAGGTCCATAACACTGCACAAGAGATAGCGAGTAAAACCATTGCAAAGAAACAGAAATGCAAGAAAAAGTGGCTGTCTGATGAGGCTTTACAAATAGCTGAGGAAAGAAGGAAGACAAAAGACAGGAGAGAAAGGGAAAGATATATCCCACTGAATGCAGACTTCCAGAGAATAGCAAGGAGAGACAAGAAGGCTTTCTTAAATGAGCAGTGCAAAGAAATAGAGGAAAACAATGGATCGGGAAAGACAAGAGCGCTTTTCAAGAAAATTAGAGATATCCAGGGAAAGTTTCTTGCAAAGATGAGTATGATAAAGGACAAAAATGGTAGGGACCTAACAGAAGGAGAAGAGATTAAGAGAAGATGGCAAGAATATACAGAAGAGCTCTACAAGAAAGATCTAAGTGTCCCCAATAACTATGATGGTGCGGTCACTGACCTAGAGCCAGACATTCTGGAGTGTGAAGTCAAGTGAGCTTTAGGAAGCATTACTGACATCAAAGCTAGCAGAGGTGACAGTATTCCAGCTGAACTATTTAAAATCCTAAAAGATGATACTGTTGAAGCACTGAACTCAATATGCTAGCAAATTTGGAAAACTCAACAGTGGCCACAGGATTGGAAAATGTCAGTTTACGTTCCAATCCCAAAGAAGGGCAATGCCAAAGAAAGTTCAAACTACCATACAATTGCTCTCATTTCACATGCTAGCAAGGTTATGCTCAAAATACTACAAGCTAGGCTTCAGCAGTATGTGAACCGAAAACTACCAGATGTACAGTCTGGTTTTCAAAGAGGCAGGGGAACTAGAGATCAAATCGCCAACATTCGCTGGATCATGGAAAAGGCAAGAGAATTCCAGAAAAACATCTACTTCTGTTTCATTGACTACACTAAAACCTGTGATTGTGTGGATCACAACCATGACAAATTCTAAAAGAGATGAGAGTATCTCACCTGTCTCCTGAGAAACATGTATGCTAGTCAAGAAGCCAGTTAGAACCAGACAAGGAACAAGGGATTGGTTCAAAATCGGGAAAGGAGTACGACAAGGCTGTGTATTGTCACTCCGCTTATTTATTATATTATAATAAATAATTTATTTATTTAAAATAATTTATTGTTATAATTTTGCATGATGCAGAGTACATCATGCAAAATGCTGGGCTGAATAAATCACCAGCTGAAATTGAGATTGCTGGAAGAAATATCAATAACCTCAGATATGCAGACAGTACCATTGTAATGACAGAAAGAGAAGAGGAACTAAGAGCTCTTGATAAGTGTGAAAGGTAAAGGTAAAGGAAACCCTGCCAGTTGTGACAGACTCTAGGGTGTGGTGCTCATCCCCGTTTCTAAGCCAAAGAGCCAGTGTTCATCCTGGGACAGCTCCATGATCAAGTGGCCGGCATGACTGGACGCCTAAAGCGCATGGACACTGTTACCTTCCTGCTGGAAGGGGCGGTACCTATCTATCTACTTGCGCTCATGTGCTTTCGAACCGCTCGGTGGACAGGAGCTGGGGCAGAACAGCAGGCACTCACCCTGCTGCGCGGCAACACTGGCTCGTGATCCCAGGCCACCTCAAAATAAGAAAACTAAGATCTTGT
>JANHZU010006400.1:69328-80416 GCA_032468055.1 Acrochordus granulatus | reverse complement strand
GACTTCATAAAGTCTGACATCCAGATGATGGGATAAATTTGTAGTCAATCCTCTATACGTAGCAAACATTGAATGGCTTACTACACTGACAGGTAGTTTTCAGTCTGCCAATGCAAAGCTTTCCTTCTGTCTGTGAATTGCTTTCAACAATAGATATGGATAGGTGAGTAGACCTATAGGTAGACACAAATATTGGTGCCATAATTGGGCTGTAATAATCCAGATGATATCTCTTTGTTGCCATCTAGTGGACAGATGGATTTTTATGGCCTGGATATGAAAGTCCTATATTAAAGGTAGCAGACAATTGTGTAATGGACACATCCAATGAGATTTTCTCCACCCAAGACCTGATGGAATGTTACCATATTAATATCAATACAGTGTGCCTATAAGTACTTCCCTGGAGATACTGAATCCTGCTAATTAGCCTGAGAAATGTATGACAATAATGGGACTCTGATGATAAAGGAAATAAATAAAAAGTAGCAAACAGGTTTAAATGTAACCTAAATATAGTCATTCCAGTTTTGATTGAAATTACTGGAGCTTCCAAGAGAATGCAGGGAGATTAAGCCATCAGGGCAAGATACGTTGAGAAAGGCTTTTTATATATACAGCATTTATAATTTCACATCATGGAGAAATGATCCTGCCTTTTACTATTAATGAATGGTATCCAAGTGCTCCATTATTTGTTGTGCTCTCTGCACTAGTCAAGGCTTAAAAACTCACATTTATTCTGTTTGTCAAAAGAATTGAAAATGACTATGTATAAAAGTGTGCTTCTGCCTACATGGAAGTGAGAGTTTGGTATGTCAGGAGAAACATAAAGGCAAGCTTTGTGACAATGGATTACTTAAGAAGTGTGTGTGGTAAAACAAGAAGAGAGAGGGTCAAGAATGTATGAGTGATGAATAAATGTGAATAAAAAAATAAATGACCCAGGGGGGAAAATGTTGAGATGGTTTGGTTAGGAAAGAGAATGAATGAGGACTCAAGAACAAATATATGGAAAAAAATGAATGGGATTAAGGCAAGGGAAACCAAGAAAGTGATCAATGGAATTGATGAGTGTCTGAAAAAGAGAGAAGTGACAAGATTAAAGAACATACTATGTGAATTAATATATGGATGTGATAGAAGCAAGAATGGCTTTGAAGGATATAAAACTATGGAGAGACATAGAAAATAGTACTCCATAAATTAGGTTTCATTTTCTTTTTATTATTTCCTGCCTCCAATTTCTTTTGATTGCAACTTCTTACTTTTTTCCTGCTCTTTGCATAATGTTGCTTAGTCTAAGAGGCAATAGCATAATGTCTGTGAAGACTCTCACTCGTCCAGGGTAATTGCATTTAATCCATGGATTAATTTAATTAATATAATTAATTTAATCCATGGATTAAAGGTGAAATGTCTTCGACTTGAGAAAAATCCAGTCCAGATGCCTGTTTTTTAAACTTTGTTGCGATGCAATAGCATAATATGTATCTATGTAAGTTTCTGACCCAACTCAAGGTGTATATAATCCAATGAGAAGGAGGAACTAGAGATTTAGGTTGATTGACTAATATTAGTCTGAGGATAATTACTTGTGTCTACATTTATTAACTAGCTCTGCAGTTTGGTTTCCTTAGATTGCAAATGCCTACAAACGTGTTTTAAATGCCTGGAATTATATTTATGTGCATTATTAATATGGTTGATTGCACAGTCATCCAGATGTTTAGACTGGATTTGGCATTTTTGTCCACTTATTTAGTTGTTCCCAAGGACCTGGGATAACTTATGTTGTTGTTTAATAATATTAAAGGTATTGTTGCAAGGTGTATTATTATAAATAATTTATGGCTTAAACTATGGGTAGGATTCGGTCTTCTTGGTCACTCACATTTAAAGGCTTGGATTTGTCACCTAGTAATCTACGTTTACATCTTAAATTATTTCATGTCTTACGGGGGGCAATAAAGAAAAGGAGAAGGTTCTTCTTCACATAGACTGAATTGTGAACTATATCCAGGCACAAATATCTTTGCCATATTGTATATGCAAAGATTTATGTATAATAATGAACATTAATGTGTTTATCTTTAAAGCAGGAATCTCCAGACTTGGCAACTTTAAGAGGCATAGGCTTCAACTCTCAGAATTCCCCAGAAAGCCATGCTGGCTGGGACATTTTGGGAGTCAAAGTCCATACATCTTAAGGTTGCCAAGGTTGGACACCCCTACTTTAAAGTCTGACTGTTTCACTTTTTGTCTCTCTGGAATGTGTTTCTAGGGCTACTGGAACTAGATCTGGGCTATAAAAATCCAGATTCCCAACTGCATAAAGATTTGCTGCCATACTTGGGTAGCTTTTGCTTTCAGAAAGTGCACCGACTGAGGAACATGCTAGGCCAGTTTCTCATCATGAAATTCTATAGAATTGTTAGAAGCTATGTATCACTTTAGCTCAGGTAACACAGTATATTTCAGTCTGGTTTTGAATATAATGGTTGGTTTTTAGTTTAGGGTTTTTGCTTTGAAAGTTGTTCTTGTGGATATTATTTCTTAAACAAATTAAACTCTGACTAATACACTCTAACAGTGAAATAAATTAATTGCTTCCTGATTGATTTGATGGAGGAAGCAAAAGTGATAAGAACAAGTTGAGAGGAAATTTTTGGATAATTATTTGAGTCCCAGAAGTCTCTATCAACTGTGGTCAAGAAGATATGAAAAAATATACATTTAAGTTTAGGATAATATTTAAAATCTACATATGATCTAGGCATCATTTAAGGGTAATTCTTAACTGAAATTCTGTGCACAGTTACCCAGGATTAATTTTTCCTGAGCAAAATGTCTCTTTTCATGTAAACATGAATAGCATTGGACTGCTGAAATGTATATAAAATGCAGATTTACTTGGAGAAAGTTCGATGAAAAGTGTTACTTTTTATTAACCATGCATAGGATTTCACTGTACATAATCATAAGAAGATCATAAAGACTTAGATGTTGATGAATATTTTAATTAATCCAGGTCATGATCTATAGCAAAAATGCAAAAATTTGCAAAATTTCTTAAAAAGCAACTGGACTTTAATTACAAACAAATTATGTAATAAAGATCTAGAGTTAATTAATGATATGAGGGGAAAACTTAATGAAAGTCTGGAATAAACAGGAACTTATCCTGGTTGTGAGAAAATAAAATATTAGAGAAAATTAATTCAAGTAACGTATCTGAATACTTCAAGTTAGTTATAATACAAGAGTCTGTCTTGGACTATGACTTTTGGAAATTGATTGTAATTTTTCTGATTTAAAGCCTTAAGAATATTTGCATCAATAAAATTAAAATATGGCCTCTGTTCAAATTAACACCTGCCACTTAAGGATAATAAATTATAAAAAATACAGGATTCTTAATTAATAAAAGAATACAGTGAAGACATTACAGTATACATACTTTCAAAGACAGAATTTGACATTTATTAATCAATAGAGTCTTTCCTTACTAATTTCCATTTAGTCCTCACTTTATTGATAAAAGTCCTGGCCACTATAAAATTAGTTTCCCTAAGTTGTAGCCCCTGTCCTATACCTGTAGCATCTTACTAAGCAAAGAGCTTGTGCTCACTTGTTAAGTGCCCATTTTTTTAGGGCAGTCCATGTCCAAAATATATCTCTAGCCATAACCTCCTAAAAAGAAGTAATTAAACATTAAAATAAAATAACCAATATTTTTCTCATTAACCTTTTCTCATTAACAGTTTATGATAACTACCTCCCACTGTGGAGGACAAAACGAACTGCCATCGTAAATGAGGTTGTTTGGTGGTTCTGTTCATAATACCATGCTAACCAAATGCATTGCTTCATGGATTGTTTGGTCTGATCCAGAATGTATATTTATTTGTTTCTGATGTCTTAATATTCTGGGCATCCTGCGTCAATTTTATAAATAACCCCTTTCCCCAAATTTAAAATTTGTTTTTGATTAAGACAAAACAAAACAGACTATCTTACCTATTGTAGGTTCTGATTTTTTTCACTGTACATTTTTTATTTCTGGTGTCATTATATGGGTTGGTACTGGGTGAATAAGAGATAGTTTAAAATATTAAATGAGAAATGTATCAATAAGCAGTACACCAACAGAATAATTCATTTAAATCATCCATTAGAGAGAAATGTTGAAAAAGTGACAGTATTCTTTGTATGACTTAAATATCTGTCTTCAGAAGAAAATATCAGAAATTTGCTCCAGCTTTTCATAGAAGAGATTTGGGGAGAAGTGGGCTGGGCTGAGTTGGCCTTAGCATTAGATAGACTTTCTTAATGCTCAAGTAGCTTTCCCCTCCCCATATCTGTTTTCTTGAGTGTCCCAGTAAACTTCTTCCATACTTCCAGCAGCTAGAATAAGGCTAGATTGTGACTAAAGTTAAACTTTGTAAATTAGAGAACTGTACACATATGGAAGCGATACTATCCTATTGCAATAGTAAGATATATCAGTTCGTAAGCCTGCAATGAAGAGTATTGTTGCAGACAGCAAAATCTGTTTAAATAACTGAATAGCTTTTATTTTTGAAATAAGGGTTCATATAAAAGGGAAAGGTTTCCCCTGCCAATCATGTCTGACTCTTGGGGGCAGTGCTCATCTCTGTTTCCTACCCAAAGAACCAGCATGTCCGAAGATGCTTCCATGATCACGTGGCCTGCATGGAATGCTGTTACCTTTTCCCATCGAGGTGGTATCTATTTGTCTAGATGCATTTTTAAATGCTTTCAAACTGCTAGATTGGCAGGAGCTAGGCAGACAATAGGAGCTCACCCATTACACAGCTCTTGGGTCTCAAACTTGAGCTGCTGACCTTCTGGCCAACAAGCCCAACATCTCAACACTCGTACCATCATGCGCCCGTATGGGGGGAGTTCATATAGCACCATATAAATGAAGATGTTAATTGCTATATGAAGTTCCATAATGCAGAGCTCTCAAGATGGTGAATTGGATGAATTTATCTTCATGCAGAAATGTAACAGTGTTTAGTTGACTAGATGGGGCTCAAAATGTAATCATGGCTGGTCTGCTTAGTACTTAGCTAGGAAACATGGGAGTTAAATAGGGTCAGGCTTAGTTAATGCTGCATGGGAGACAACCAGAGAATTCTAAGGCTTTAAGCCACAGACTCAAAAATTTGTCAGAAGAAGGTAATAGCATTTTTTTGTAAAAGTTATAGTTACCTGAAGTCTAACTTGATTCAATCAGCTTCCCAGTTCAGAGACTTCATGTGTAAAGTCATCATTATACAAGGTTATTTCATGATCTGATAAAGTAACATCGAGCTGATGAGTAACATGAGTTTATGTTGCCAGAAATAGGTTATTTCCAGTGGCATTTTTGTTGCATCAGATTAATATTTCAATCTTAAATCCATTACACAGAATCATTCCCACTAAGTTCAGTGGAGCTCAGCATGCCTATGATCCTATACCACAAAGTAGTCAAACCCCTTCTCTTACAATAAATGCATCATCTGCACAGATAATCTGGCATTTCAAACAACTTCATACTTAAACCCTACCAGTTAGATCTTTCAAGGTTAATTGATTATTGTTACTGCCATACTGCCTGAAAGATCAGAGTGCTTACATCTTCTCATTAATCCTTTGCTGCTTAGTGAGAGGATGTAAGGCTACATTACTTTGTGTTTAACAGTTTTAAGGTCTAATTTCCCTACCCCTTTGTCCTTAAAGCAACAAAGCTTCTCGTTGATACAAAAATGCTTATTAATTAAAAGAATTCAACTGCAACAAAGGTGAACACATCAAGATCATGAAAAACAAGGGGACAAAAAACAAAATAAAACCCCAAACCCAGTCTAAATCTGGAAGGGAAAACCCAGGACTGAACCAGAATTCCAGTTCTTTCTGAAAGCTGACATTTAGCATTTTTGTCTCACTAAAAACCCGTCAGCATTCAACAATGGCGCTCAGGGGTGTTCTAGCAGAGATGAGCTTTATCAGCAATTGCATATTTGTTATTGACATCATTCTTTTCAGTGGTCTAAATGGCACAATAGGGGATTAACGTGCATGCAAGGTAGGAAGACAACTCAGTTGAAAAACAGAATCTGGTCAAATGTCAGGGTTTGTTTTATTTGTGTTTGTAAGAATGTGTGTGCGTGCGCGCGCGCTCGCATGCTTGACAGCTATTCTTACAGAGAAACTTAGATGCTGTATTTGCTCAAAACCTGTTTATTTTTAAATGTTTGTCCATGGTGTTTTTTTAGCTCAGACAGCAATTGATTCTACTTTTTCTTCTCTTCCAGTCGACTGATTCTCATGTGAAAGTTTCTATTAACTTTTTTTAATGTCAAACTTTTTTGTTTTTTTATCTTTTACTGTTGTTACAAATATAACATGCCTTTTCTCCAAAGCATGGTGCTGATTTAGGCTAGGGGGAATTTATCAAAAGCTCCCCAGTAGAATAAATGCTTATCAGGAACAGTGGGCTGCTACTGGAATGGCAACACTATGTCAAGTTGCACAGCATTTATTCTCTACATTATTGAGCTTAGCCATGGCCCAATAATTCTCTCCATGCTGTCAGCTCTATACTGATTGGCTTTTCCACTCATTCACCCAGAAATCAACCACAAAGAGTAGTGTAATTATGTCCCTCTCAGAGCTTCCTAGTTGAGCAACATGTTTTCACAGCATGTTAGCCACTATACCACACTGTCAGAATTGAAAAATGTGATTAAATATTGAATCTAAGACTGAGGACAAAGCTTGTAGTCTTTGTATCTTGTATGAGGTGATGTAAAAACAAACATGTGTCAGTGAACAGCATACTGGCTTTTATAGCTGTTTATGCTGCTAAAAGTAAATCCTTGATTAGGATAATATTTGCTTATAACCAGCCAGTGCCTCTAAAATAGCAGCACATCCAAGCAATGTTACAACAGAGTCCAGTCCTTGCAGCAGATCAAGTTGCAGTTCTGTTTTAATAATCACTCTGATATTAGTAATCAGAGGTGGAAGATTTCTCCAAGATGTAACCTTCATCCATCTCTTGCAGAAAACCAGTTAAGTGTTGTGAAGGCATTTGGCTAGGAACTGGGAGATTGTAAATTCTAGTTCCACTTTAGGCACAAAGCCAGCTAGGTGACCTTGAGCTAATCATTCCCTTTAAGCTCGAAGAAGAAAGAGGCGATAGCAAACCATTTTTTGCCAAGAAAACTGCAGGGACTAGTCCAGGAGTCAACACTGACTCAAAGGCACACACAGAGAGCATTTCTTACAGAGGGTTATATATGCTTCTATTTGAAAATCAGTAAGATTACAGGTTTTGACAATCTGAGTCACAAAATTAAGGGCTTACTCCTTCACTCCTTTGCTTATCTTTCAAGATCATATATGCTAGGATTAACCAGCAAAGCACTCCTGCAACAAATGCATAGACATGCTAGTCGCTCTGAAAAAGAATGAACAGATACAAATTTGACACCCAAAAAGGCAATTCATAAATGTTTTAATTTCTCAGTTCCTATTATTGCTGTCCTGGAAGTGGCCATTCTTAAACAATGACCATTCAAGTTCCAAATTATAATTTATCAAGCTATGTCATTTCTGGATTATATTAAAATAATGATGTTTAACCCCAAATAGTTTTTCTACTCATTTTAATGAAATTGGGGTTATGTATATGTACATTATTTACAATGTGAAGTTAGAAAACCCTGTAGATTATCTAAATATGGCAACACTAAAATCAGCAAATTAATTTAACCATCATTATTACAACTAATGATACCCAGTATTTCCCACTGTCAACAAATTCACCTTGAATTGGTTCTTTGTGATTTAATTTCAGGCAAAGCAGGTAGGGAAAGGAAAAGCAATGTCATTTGGAAAAACTGTGGAAATCAACATTTAAAGAGATGTATATTAAAATACATGTGACATGCCCAGTGTGTAGCAAATTAGTATAGAAATACTTGAGAAAAATTGCATCTTCAGGGTTTTCCTGCATACTATAATGTGGCAGGTATTATTGCCCTTTATACAATTATTTAAATCCTGAAGGAATTCTCAGTGTCAGGGTATGTCAATGCACTGTTATTAGACAAGTTTAATTAGGATCTACCCTGCTGCTCCTAACAAGTATTTAATTAACTTCTAGGCAGGTTAATTAGCTTTTAGATTGTAGCTGATTTTCTGTCTCACCTTCTGTTGACACTTGGTCTCCAGTGTGCTTTACTGACAATGTAATGGATAGTATCTTGGAAAGGTTGGTATCAAGCTTGACTAGTCTAATAATAATTTAAAAAAGATAAAAGACAAAATAATGACTGTCAGGTCATGGTCCGAGAGTGCCACAAAAGGCCATTGCTCAGACAGGCAGGCATAAGAGCTTGGAAAAAGGAGAGGAGGACAAGATCAATTTGACCGTACGTATATCAGGAAAACAGAAATAATTGGACACAGTGTGTGTATGTGAGTAAGAAGGGATAAGGGAAGTGTGAGGTATGTTGTTCACCATGAAACCAAACTTAGCAAATTACTGCAAGATTCTGTCATTAGGAGCATTCTGTAAAATATATTTTTGCTATATTAGCCAAATAAAGGGTCCCCCCTAAAATCCTAATAGTAAAAAACAATCTATTTGTATATCTCATCAACTAATTAAAATTTTAGGATGAAAGGAAATACAATATTAAAGAAAAATGAGCAGAAAAAAATGAACTTGATCAAACTGGTACTATTTTAACCCCTTGTGGATCTCAGAAAGTATAGTGGAATTCAAAGAGTATCTTTTGATTTGCTGTGTTCAATTCTTTTAGCCATTCTTGACATATCATTAAAATTAATGGCTCTGCATTCAGTGACACAGCTAGGCAAAAATTTGGGACTAGGAGGTAGGAGTGCTGAGGAGCTTTTGCAAAACCTTTTCCCTGTCATTAGGATAAAAGGCTTGTAATTTTCTTTCATTTTAAAAGCAGGATTTTTTTTCAGTCTTAATTTTTGCAGAGTGCCCCAGGTGTGTATGCCTGCTTTAGTTACAGCATTCAGCAACATTGGTCCAAAACATTAACAACCAACAAAGTATTGCTGCTTGGATTTAGCATATTGTAGGAGAACAGCTGTCTTAGTCTATGACAGTAAAAAATCAGGAATATGGCAGTACCTTTTCCAACTAACACATTTTATTCAAGACATGAGCTTTTGGAGCTGCAGCTCCCTTCATCAGATACAGTGAGTTTATGCCATTGAATAAGATGTTGGAAAAGGTTCTACCAGGTTCCTTTTAATTTTTACATTTAGCCTACTACAACTGAAAACAGTGAAGGAACACTTTCCTTGCCTCCCTTTGATCAGTCTAGTATTCATAGTAAAACTGCTTTCATGTCTGGAACATTACAGTGGCAATATTTCTTGAAAGCACAACTGCTGCTTAGTTTGCATGTGCCATGAATAAATATAGGTAGCTTGTGCTGTGTTTTCAAAAGTAAGCGCAAGGTATGTATCAGTGTACAGGATCTTTTCTCACAAATGGTTCAGTCACTGGTGAATTGGGTGGCTTTATAAATATAACAAACAAACAAAATGTGATACCAGTTGTTCATTTTGTTGGATAAAAAGAACTCCCATCATAAATAGTATTCTTCAGACCATGACACACTGTGCTAACCAAACAAATCATCCTAATGAGTTGAGTGCCAACACGTTCGGGCCAGAAATGGATTATTGCCTAATCAACGGCATGATCATTAACGTAACAGGGGAGGAGGAAACGAGACCTTATCACGTGCCCAAGATATATTTTTGACCATACTCCACAACAGGTAACCTGACACTGCTTCCCCACCCAATGGTAATTGGGTAAGCATGGTAACACTGCATAACTTTCTCCATTGATGTTGTGGCAAAACTCCATTTTCCAGAAAAAAAAGATTGGCATAATTAAAATTGTATAAATTCTGCTTATAGGTAATTGATGATATAATGGAAAACTATAATTTCTCTGAGATTTTTGATCCCGTGTTTTCTTATTTTACCTTATAATTGTACTATACTATTTTATTATAGATACAGATATTTGTCTTTCATAGCTTATATTCTTTCTTTGAAATGTTATATTAAAAATTGTTTAAATTTTGGGCTGAAAACAAGATAAAGGTATTGCAAACAAGGAGAAATATTGAAGTTTCCAGGGTATTCAACTGCTAATTGAAAGGGGACATGAACAAAAGATGTAAGAGATATTAGCAAAGCTATGATATTTTGCAGCTTAAGCAACCTGTAATAATTATGTCTACCTACTGCTTTGATTTTTTTTCTTAATCTATTATTAATTTGCAAAGATGCAGATGCTTGCAGAAAGAAAGCTGAGAAATTAAAATGTGTATTTTTGTGAAACTAATTTGAGGTAACTTCTTTGGTTTTATACATCTGTGGTAGCTTAAAATCAAGTGGTTTTGTGCCAACCAAATGCTTCCTGTATGGAGTAAAACCATTTCCTGAAGTTCAGAGAGAAATATTTTGCTCAACCTGACTCTACTGGACAAAGGATTTACTGACTGCCATAGGTGGACTTAGCAATCACCAGGGAAAGTTAAATCGCAAGACTAGAAAAAAGAAGGAATACCAAGAGAAAACAGAGCCAAAAGGCAGTATATAGACATGGTTTGTGTGAAAATGATGTCACAATGATGCTCTAATGTATTATACCAATATATGTGAGATAACAAGGAAAAGATGCATCATTAGCAAGCAATCTCTTAACAAATTCCGCAACACAAATACTGTCAAGTTGTGAATGTGATTAAGGATCATTTATTGCAGTTCTACCAGGCACACTGAACCCTCTGTTTTCAAAGATTCAAACTATATGTTATTTTTCTTTTTTCTCAGTGCTTCTGAAAATCTGATGTTTATCATGGTTGGAAAAGGCACTTAGTAATTTCTTTACAGTTGTATTTATTTGAACTGAATAGTAGGTAAATTTAAGTACAGTGGTACCTCACAAGACGAGTAACTCGCAGGACGAGAAACTCGCAGGACGAGCAAAAAATTTAATCAAAA
>JANHZU010006400.1:25734-59572 GCA_032468055.1 Acrochordus granulatus | reverse complement strand
GAGACACTCTTTGTCTGGCTCCTCTGATGAGACCTGTCCAGTATGGTTGAACCTCTGGCAGAGCTCTCATCTTCATTCGAGCACACAAGCCCCCCAACCACAACAAGGTGGTGCCTCACTGGGGGGATAATTGACTATATTTTCCACTAAAGGGGGGGCAAAAATGTTGGAGGTGGATTATTACAGGTAGTCCTAAACTTATGACCATAATGGAGCTTACCCATTACAGTGGCAAGTCATGACCAATGGGCCACCACATGACCTCACTTTACAATCTTTTTATGGTGGTCATTAAGTGAACCCTGCCATTGTAAATCAACCACTATGGTTGTTAAGCAAACCCATTGTTCACTATGGGCATATTTTTACTGAAAATCAGAAGTAAATGCCAGTTTTTGGCAAAAACAATGTAAATTACAGTCATGTGGAAACAGCTATCAATGTGGACTGGTTAACAAGTATCCAACATGCAGTCATATGGTGGCGACCATCAGAAGTGGGTCACAAGTGGCTTTTTTCGGGTCCATTGTAACTTCAAGCAGTTACAAAGTGCCTGGTCATAAGCCGAGGACTATCTATATTGCAAGTGCTAGTGCTTTCTTCTGTTATCCTTTTTTTTTTTAAAAAAATGTCCATTTTACAAAAAGGCTGTTCCAGGTTATGTGATATGCTGTTAAAAGCTTAAAGCCAGCAACTCTGGCTCCATTGCCACTCGGAGTAAGCACTGGACACTTGGGTTGAACTCAGTCTTGGTGTCTTTGGAGACTGCTCCCCACAGGCAGAATGTGAATGCCAGCTTCAACAGAAGTCACAGGTGTGAGTATAATTTCTAGGATGAGTAGGGTGGATCAATTCCTGCATGATGAGGAAAGGACAATAATAAACTTAGGTAAGAGCATCTCCCAGCCCAGACCTTAATGCTTAGCTGGAATGTAGAGAGAGAGAGAGGTACAAACATACACACAAGACCAACACATACACACACTCACAGAAGGCTGGGCAAGGATCAGTGGGTGTCCACAGAAGTGTCAAAAAGGCAAGATGGCAACCAAGAGTGCAAGACTGAACCTGCCTCTTTTGATATGCACATACAGGAAGGGTGGACATTGATCATGGACACTGTCTTGAGTTCTTCTGACCCCCCCGCCCCTGCAGGTTGAGTCCCACTGGGCTAAACAGACCAAAGAAGTACAACCTACCCAGATCTCAGCATGGGATCTTTAATGCTCCTCTAGTGTACATACAGACATTGTAAGAGGCACTTCCCAGCCTCATTTGATTATCTACCATCAAGCCAATATTGACTCTCAGCCATGATAAACTGTTCATCCTCAGGATGATCTGTCCCTAAGTTTCAAGCCTTCAATGGTGCCTCCATCACTGCCGTAACCGGGTCCAATCTTTGCTGTGGGTCATCCCCTTCTACTCTTTCTTTCCATCTTTCTCAGCATTATAGACTTCTCAGGGGAACTGAGTCTTTGCACTGACTAAATCATGTATGGATGATGGAGCTTCATCTATGTAGACTACATAGATGGACCTTCTCCATGACAATCTGTCCCCAACTGATCATTTGGTCCCCCAGTGGTGCACCCATCACCTCCATAACCCACCACCTATCACCTCCATCCACCCTGCTGTTAGTTGTCCTCTTCTTCTCTTTCCACCATTCCAGTATTAGTGTGTTCTCCAGAGAGCTGGGTCTCTGCATAATGTTTCCAAAGTAAAATAATTTGAACCGGGTCATTGGTGCCTCACTGAAGATGAGTTAATTGAGGAGAAGTGAATTATTGAATTATTTGAAATGCTTCTTCCCACGTTTCTCACCACCTGGACTAAGATGCTGTTTACGAGTTAAGCTGCTAATTGGCTCACCTTCAATTATTTAATTGTTGTGGTCTCCTCTCTCTCCCATCCCTTGCACATCCTCACCACCATCTCTCACACCAATTCAATATGGCTCGATCTTCCTGCAAGTAACCAGCGCCCTTCTTACCAATCTAGGGCAAAAGAGGAGGAAAAAATTCCAAAATTTGTCTCCACTGTTAAACGTGAATAAGAATGGAACTTGTTTGCCAAAAAACACAACAACAACATTAAGAGGCGAAGTGAAACTTATCCATCCCATCTCAAGTGAGTTGCAAATTACCCTGAACTGTGATTTCTGCAGAATCAATGCACCAGGGCCAAACACCCTCCAGCTGTCCTGGGACAGCAACAGTGTGATTTCACTGCCAGGAAAGAAAAAAAAATCAACTGCCATCCTGTTACAACTCCACAATTCCTACTGAGGAGATGGTTTTAAGCTGAAAAACAGGGGAAATACTGGTAGAAGATAATATTTGTAACTCAGGGTTGAACTGTGGTGTCCTTCGTGCACTCTGAACTTTGTTATTTTCCTGCAGACGTTTCATTACCCAACTAGGTAACATCATTAGTGCTAAAACACTGTCAGGGGAGATACCATATTCTTTAAAAGACCACTGGCACAGGTCACACAAGATGCTAGCAATGATAAATTAAATCAAGAAACTTGGGCTGGCAGAAATTTGGGTTACACAAAGTTCTGAAGAAGCAATTTGATCTAATGAAACATTGATAGCTTGTCTTTATGGAATGTAATGGAAACTCACCAAGAGATGCTTGGTTGCAGCAAATTAGATGGGGGTTATCTGACCATCCATTTCTCCCTTATGAGATAGATAGTATAGACCACTGTTTTTCAACATTGGCAGCTTTAAGATGGGTGGACTTCAACTCCCAGAACCCCCCAACCAGCATGCTGTCCAGGTAATTCTGGGAGTTGAAGTCCATCCAACTTAAAATTGCCACGCTTGAAAAACGGTTCTTGTGGAAGGGGAGGGAATTGTTTCTAGGGTCACCAGTGATGGGGTGGTAGGGAATCTGGCAAATGTATTAAAGGTATGGATGCTGCTCATACCTCCCCCTATGTGTCTTGTGTGCCAGCGCACATGTCTGAGTACGCATGCAGTTTGTAAAAATAATTATGCAAAGACAGACAAGCTGTATACATTGGGACGAAACAAGGACAAGGATATCTAGCAGAGATATGAACGTTTTCCAATGGAGCTCTGGGCCAGTTTAATCCAATACATACAAAGAAAGCAATTCCACAGCCTGAGGAATTGTTCCACATACTTTTTTCCCTAATTTTATATAATTTTTCCTATTTCTATGCCAGCCACAGAGGACCACTGCCAAGACCACCCTCGAGGAATCACTCAGTGAAACCAGAGATACAACTTATGAGTCTTTTCCAGGAAGAAGAATGACACTTGAGCTGTCCATCAGCATGGAAAGATTAATGGAAGAGAAAATCGAGGTCCTGCTTAGGGTCAGGAATTCCAACAGCAGAGGGCTTAAAGCATTGGGTGGGTGGAATTCCCCACTTAGGGTAAAATACTCAGAGGAGAAATAGGTCTCTTGAGAAGTAAGGTAGTCCTCAACATACGACTGTAATGGAGGCTGCCCATTGCAGTCATAAATCATGACCTTCTTAGGGTCATCAATCCAATTTTACAAGCTTATTTTTGCAGCAGTCATTATTCAGAACCATTGTTTGCCGTGCAGTGTTTTTGCCAAAAACCAGAAATAAATGCGAGGTTTGGAAATATCATAAATCATGGTCACATGACTGGGATGCTGCAAATGGCGGCATAAATGCAGGCCGATTGCCGAGTGTCCAAAATGTAGTCATGTCACCGTGCGGGGGAGGAGATTGCCCATTGAAACTTTAGAACTAGGTCATAAGTATTTTATGGAAGTTTCTGACATAACTTCAAATGGTCACATTATTGACCAGTCATAAGTCAAGGACTACCTGCAAAGCCTTGTTCTTTGATAGCACTAGTTTCAGCAGAACTTCAACTGGGCTTTGTGGAGCATGAAAATCAGCAGTTTGCAGCAGACACAGGTTGGAGCAGCTGTTCTTGCCTCTGGGTGGACTATTTTATGGTGTCCTTGTGCCACACTCTTTCTCTACTGCTCTCTTGCCATTGTGGCCAGTTGCCTTGGTGACTGGTCAACCTCTGGATCCCCTTGGTCCTTTTATTGTTGTTGTTCAGTCGCGCAGTTGTGTCCGACTCTTCGCAACCCCATGGACTGCATCAGCCAGGCCCCCCGTCTTGCACTACCTCCCCGAGTCTTCCCAAGCTCACACCCATCACACTGACCATGCTGTCTATCCACCTCATCCTCTGCCGTCCCCTCCTCCTCTTCCCTGCGATCCTTCCCAGCATCACAGTCTTCTCTAATGAGTCCTCCCTGCGCATTATGTGGCCAAAGTACCTGAGCTTCAGCTTCACTATCTGTCCCTCCAAGGAGCATTTGGATTTGCTGCAGGATTTGATTTGCTGTAGGATTGACTGGTTTGACCTCCTTGCCGTCCAAGGGACCCTCAGGAGTCTTCTCAGCACCACAATTCGAAGGCATCAGTGCTTCGATGCTCAGCCTTCCTTCTGGTCCAGCTCTCACAGCCATACATTACCACTGGGAAAACCAGAGCCTTGACCATGCGCACCTTTGTCGGCAAGGTCCCACTCTACGTTTAAGTCAAACTGCTGGCTGTTGCCTCTAATGCCTTCACACAGTCAGATCCATCAATTTGCCCATCCAACACAAGCTGGCTTGGAAAACCTGCTGTGGGCCCCGCTCCAGAATATTGGGGGTGGGAGCTTGGAGGCATGGGCTACTTGGTTGTAGCCCCCTAGCTCTGGAATATCCTGGAGTTATTGGCCTCTTTCCTTTCCTTCTTCTTCTTCCTGGAAGTCTGAAGGCTTCTTCACAAAAAGTCTCTGGAGCAAGGGGGGCACTGCATGGGCAGCGATCGGGGGGCGCATTAATTTCCTGGGGCTTCCGTGCCCCTCTCATGCAGCAGGACTTGGAACAGAGATGCAACGTTATGATGTTTTTTTGATTGCAATTTCCACCCTTTTTACTTGTTTTTTCAATTTTGGTGGATAGCAGTGACCGGGCCTTGTTCCACGAAGGTGCCACGGAATCATTTCCCAGCAGATTGAGATAGTAGCTGCTGCTTATAACGGGGCATCGGAGTAAAATCCCGTCAGAAATGAGAAATTGGGTTTACCCTAAATTTGCTGAGCTTGCGTATTTCCACTCCTTTCCCTCTTTCTGTTTGCCTTCCGGAGAGAGCACCAGCCGGGAGGGACGCGCCTTGACTTTCACGGGGAGCGTCCCTCTTGCTCTGAGAGGTGTTTTCGTCGGAGGGCCAAACTTGAAATGCTTTCCGTAATTCAGCTCGGCTAAGGTGGCTCAGCCCCGGAGGAGGAACCGACGGGAAAATGAACACTTCAGTCTCTCTGATCCATTTATCATTCGATGTCCAATCCCAGGTTATAAGCCACTTTTGAAACCACCTGCCTGGAACCGAAGATAAAGTTTTCCAAGTCAGTAGGAACATCACAGGAAGAGATGGTCAAAAAAGTCAAGATGATGGCTGCAACCACGTGACCAAAATCTCGCTCTTTTGATGTGCGTGGAAAAAGTCGAGATGGCGGCCGTAATCGGGAGACCAAGCTCCATCCCTTTTTTAATGTGCGAAAGTTGTGGCCGCAACTCTCTGACCAAAGCCCTGCCTTTTTTATGTGCATGGCTTTACGTGGCCATGATGTTGCCTTTTTGGGCCGCCCGTGGAGACACCCGCAAGCCGAGTCCCAGTCCTGCTGACCACATGGATTCATGCACGTGGCTTGCTGAAGCAGGCTGCCGTGGCCAACCTCTCCGGCACAGAGCTTGTCTGCACGATCTCCCGTTCGAGCCTGGACCGTCGACTTAAACGCCGCCGGGTGCCTCGTTCAACAAAGCCAGACAGCAGAGTACAGAAGGGAGGGTTTCTCTTCCGCCCAGATCCTTTTCTTGAAAACACACCCTTCGCCTCCACTTCTGCCTTCCCGGCTTGCAAAAAAAGAGTGGACAAGTCTGAGAAGTCCTTCCTGCAGAATCCGAGTCCTAATTTATTTCTCGAAGCGGTCCAAAGTGAAGAAGAAAACTGTCTTCGGGTTCAAGAGTCAGGCTGCGATGGCCGCGCAGTTTCACTTCAGCCGCAGCGATGCCTCCCTGGTTGGACTCGAGCGCGATGCTTTTCAAGCCCGGCCGCGTGAACTCGTGGGAACTTCGACTCCCAGAATTCTGGCAGGCTGGGGAATTCTGGGAGTCGAAGTCCACATGATTTAAAGTTGCCAAGGTTGAGAAATCCTGCCTTATACGTATGAAATTCCATTAGTCTAGTCTTGTCTAGTCTAGTCTCCAGTCTCTCTTTTACTGCTTTTAGTACTTTTATGGTTTCGTTTAATTAAATAAAGGCAATCAAGCACCAAAAAAAGGAATAGAAATATAGAAAGCCAGGAGACATCAGATCACTGGAGAGGGAATTGTTTAATCAAAGATAGGATGTTCACACACACACAACTGGCCTCCTTGTCACTAACTAAGCACTAAACTGCCCCTCTCTTTCCAGGGGAGCATCCCCACAATTCTCATGTCCTCTGCAGCAGGTTCCCAAAAGTCGTCCCTCTGAGCTTCTTGGCAAAGCCTAAGGAGATCAGGAAAACCACAAGCGCGCATTTGCATGTGCCCGCGAACCTCCTGATTTGCCCGTTCCAGCTGAGGCCACAAACCAAACGTTCCCCACTGCTTATTGCAGCGGTTCCAGCCAGCTGCCCTCCGAATGCGCTTGGCAGAGAGCATCATGCGAGACTTGCTGTCCTCTTGGAAAGCTGATCCCAGTCAAAGGACTTTCGGAAAATCAAGGACGACGCCTGCTACGTTTTGGAAGGTGCTGACGTCTTCTTCTTGCGAAGGGCCCTGAAAGGGACACGCGCAGGCAGACACACACCCTCGCTTCAAATATTCTGCCCGCACATGAACCCTCCCTCTTGGAGGGACGAAAGCAGACAAGCAAACAGACGGGAACAGAAAGCAAGGAGGACGGGACGGGAGATGTCAAGCGCCTTCCCTCTCCATTGTCCTCTGAGCGTTCAGGCTGCCAACCCAAGATACGTCTCCCGACCAGAGATGCCCTACAGGATGCATGGAGGCTTCATGACCCAAAATCCTTTCGGTTTTGAGGTCTGGTGGCCCCAAGGGACCGACCACAGGCCACGGGCATTCGATTCGGGACTCGTTCTGCGGATGGCAGTGTCCGTCCTACAGAACCTCCCACGAAGGGAGCCCCGCAGTGCTTTCTCTCCTCTGACCAGCATCAAAGCCAGACAGAATTTTCGTCACTGCTGCGGCCAACATCCCGAATTTGTAACCATACCTGAGGACGCCTCCGGTCCTTCTGGTTGAACTCCTTGCCCAGCTTTGTTCTTGATGCGCTTTTCCTCCAGCCGAGGGACGCCCTTGGCTTTCGAGCAGCACGGTGTGAGCAGCTGCAAGAAAATGAGCAGCACCAAGTCAAACAAGGGCATGGATCCGAGAGAAAACCCTCAATGATCTCCTAATTGCAAAAATAAGAATCTTGGGCTTGATGTCAGGAGCAGCATTTAAATACAGTTAATTTGACAACAGCCCCCCCGCCTGCCCTGATATAATATCATTATATAATAACAATAATAAAATAAGTATTCGCTGCTGCCAAGTTAACACTTACTGTCCGATGCCAACTGATGTGTGGGTGAGCCCGTTAACGTGATTTTTCTTGATATAATTCTGGTTGCCTGGATTGGGTTGGATGCCGTGATGTTATTGTTGTATTGACATCGTTGCTTTGTTATTGTTATTGTTATCATAGTCCTTGACTTACGACCATAACTGAGCACAAAATTACAGTTGTAAGCAGTACCAGTCATCACAGGACTGACCCAATTTTATGACTTTTTTTTGCAGCGGTCATTAAGCAAACATTGGTTTCCTTAAAAAATATAGTAAACTGAGGTCCCATGACTATGGGACGCTATAGATGGCCATAAATGTAGGCCAAGCATCCGAAATCAAAACATGTGACCATAGGTGGTGGGAGCGACCATTTGAACTTCAAATCCAGGTTGTCAGTATGGAAGTCTGTCGTAACTTTAAATTATTGCAAAGCAACTGGTCATTCAGTGAGGACGACTTGGAGTTGCTTTTTCTTTTGTTCTTTTTGTTCTTACAACAAAACCTTCTGTTCACCACCCAGGGCTGCAGCTGCGCGATGAGAGGCTTTAGAAATGGAGAGAATAACATGAAGTGATCATTGTCCCTGCCTTTCCTCCTCTCTCACGCCTCGCTTCCCTGCCGTTTCTCCTTTTCGGGAAACATGTCTGTGAAGACTCTCACTCGTCTAGGGTAATTGCATCGCAACAAAGTTTAAAAAACAGGCATCTGGACTGGACTTTCTTCACATGGTATAGTAGTTGTATTTCAAATACTTACACAATTCTAACCAATAAATATTACTGCGATTCTTGATTGAAATAAATTTAATAGAGTTGAAAGAACTTATACTGCATGAACTGCAATCATGAGAAAAGCCCTTGGGGCATGAGAAGGATGTAGAAATAGAAAGATTCGGGTCTTGTAGATAGTTGTGCTCTGTGCTGGTAATAAACATGTTCGGATTTTTTTTCCATTGTACAACACATGTAATTTGCAAGGTACAGATTTTATATAGAAAGAAAAGAATATTCAGTGAGATTATGCTTTACAAGTGGCAGTTACATTAGTTCCTATATGGAAAAATTCCCTCTAGGAACGCTGTTGCTTAAATTTTATCTTCATTTTTTTTGTCAAGTGAAGCAGTGTTATGGTTTGCATTCTACTGAAAATCGGTTTGCCTGCAGCAATACGTTGCTAAAATGAATGTCGCCTCATGTGATTAAAACCCATGGCAAAATCAAAATCAATAAACATCATAGAGTTCAACATACCTGATCAAGACATCCAATCTTGTTCCAAAGTGAACTGTCAGTTTATTTCTTTCCTGTGTCCATAAATCCTATTTCTTTTCTACATATGTACTTACAAAAGGAATATACTTACTCTATCTGTTATTTATTGTTTAGATATTATGGGCCTTGTCTTTACAAGGGGGTGCTGTATGACTTAAACCAAATTCTATACTGTACATCTTAGTGCATATCTTATTTATATTGATACAACTGAGCAAAAAATGTTGCAGCCTAAGTTTCTACATCCTTCTCATGCCCCGAGGGCTTTTCTCATGATTGCAATTCAAGCAGTTAAAGTCTTTTCAGCTCTGTTAAGTTTGTTTCAGTCAACAATAGCAGATGAAGCAGAGGAAAGGCTGGTATCAGACTATGCACAGACCTATTCCTCACATTTGATAAAACTGGAAATGTTCAGTGAGCAATTATTTTGGAACTTCCCAGCATACAACAGCTCATAGTTCTCAACTGAACTCACCAGAGCATTACTACAATCACACTTAACCCTCCACCACCACCACCCCAACTTGGAAGTATGAGATTAGATCTAATTACAGAGTTTTGAATATAATCAGATAAATAAAACGAATAGTGACATATTTATAGCATGAAATGATGGTGTCATATTATCCTATCAAAATTCTGAGCAGGGCTTTTATTTTCCTTGTTCTACTCCTAAATATTGAAGTTCAGAAATGTTTGTTATTTAGGACTAGCCATAAAACCACATACTGCCTTGTCACATAGCTTTGCAAAGCATAGTTGAGGATCCTTTCCCACTCTCCTAAACGTAGTGATTATACCTTTCTACTCAATTATTACATTTCCTTTTATTTCATTTCTCAGGTATCTCCCATGTATAGGAAAACTAATATGGAAATTCTTGAATGGGATGCAAGGAGTTTATTGAAGCAGTGAAGAGTGCTGTACACTAACATTTGCTTACATTGATTTATATTCCTTCTCTCAGAAGCTATTGTATATTAAATGATGGCTATAGAAGCCCCAATTGATACTAGAAATTAGGTTTCTCCAAGTTCAGCTCTGAAACGGATTATGAAGCTTTTTAAACCCCACTTCAAAAGAGAAATGGCTCCAGTAAACTTCTGCTGACAATAATAAAATTTGAGCTGAAAGAGAAATTGATAACTTGGCTATCCTGTGCCTTTTCCTGGCATTTTGCAGTACCATTTTCTGGAAAAAATCTCTCAAAATATACTTATCATTTCCCAAAGGGCTGAAGTATTAGAAGATCCTTTCTCTTTTTCATCCTAAAATTATCCTAATAAGCACATGGAGAAAAAGACATATTTCATCTACAAATCTATGTAAGCTAGATGTTGCTCCAATTGCTACATCTTAGAAAATAAGCATGGCAAGGTAAGGTAAGGATAGCAGGCTTGTTTTTATTATCTTTGAATAATGGGGTGGAGCAAGGTCAGTAACAGCTGCCAAGAATAAGGACAGGTCTATTGATAGGGATTGCTTCAGTTTTGGGAAAAACATAATGGAAATAAGATTCTGTTTTTGAGAATGGAAATTCCCTGTTCAAAAATAGGCACTATTTCTCTAAAACTATATTTTTATCAAAACATTCTCATCAGAGTACCTATACAGGGGAAAAGTCAGCAAGAATGACTTGTATTTTAGGAATTATTTTCTTGAAGAAATCTAAATTCTTTTCAAAGATACGTTGCAAAAAAATTTCCTTTCTTCTTTTCTATTCACTTTTTGCCACAGTTTAATTTTAAAACAGACAAACTTTATAAAAGAAATAGAATTTTGTCTTTTGGTAGAAATGCCTAATGCTGCAATTTTATGCATGGATTAAGTTACACTGAACAGAGTCCAGTTTGAGGACAAATGGGCATCAGATGGATTTCTCTCCAGTCTAAATCAGTGTGACTTCTTAATGCTTTAAGCTGTATTGCATTTCAGCCTATGATTTTATTATCTTAACTGTAGGCAACATATTATTTCCCATTTCCTTTGCCTCCTTTCTAGTCATCATCTATGAATCACTTTGGGAACAACCCTGTTTATTTTATTCTTTTGTTAAATGCCTAGTATATTTTAGGTGATATTAGTATAGTAATATTGAACAAACTCATTACAGACCCAGGACTTAGTAGTGCTAGACAAATGGAAATGATTGCTCTGGGGTGAAAACTGGAAGTTTTGCTCTTTCACCAAGGAGAAAATTGCTTATTAGTTTACTGCTTTTCTCACAAAATGCAACATGGGGAGGACAGAGCCAGTCTTCTGATGATTTGTTCCTCTCGCAGCTGTAGGTTTTTATTCTTGCTGCAAGATTTTTCTCTCTTCACAGCCTTAGTTTCAACAGGTTCCAGTATCTGAACTAGTCAAAGTACAAAGATACATTCATTCACACACATACACACACACCATTTGTCACTATCATGCCATAACTATCAAACTCTTGCAAAGCCACTTTCCTAGGTCAATTTGTGGCTTAAATATCCTATCAGGGGTACAATGATTTATTCATGCTTCTCAGAGATGAGTATTGTGTGGTGGAAATTATTGTATGATTGATTTCACCTTATTTGAATGATTGGGTTGCTGATGATGGATGCAAAAAGAGGTTTCTGTGCCCTGGAAAATACACATAACATTTTTTTTCCCATGGAAGCATATTTGTCCACATAAAATGTATCTGCATTTTTATGGGTCTGTGCATGCATGTATACTAACAGGAGTTAGTAATGATATAATCTAAAGTTGTGATCATAAACACAGTAAGTTGCAATTCCACAGAATGACATAATTGTGTTTTATATATTGGCTCCCCTCACCCTCAACTTTATTCTGCTCCCTGCTTAATAGTTCCCAATTCTTAATGGAGTGTTTCTAGCTATATAGGAATTCCTTCTTTGGCGATGGTAAAATAAAATATTTGATTTAAGCTCCTAATGATTACATAGATACTACATATTAATGTCACACTTCTTATACAAGAAAATAACTTTCTTTTTGCAAATCTTCAGTCTCATATAGTGTGAACATTGCTAGTGCTAGACTAGAGTTTTGTACTTAATTACTTGGACATGAAACTTGCTGATTCTAACAGAACCTAATGGCTACATCTCCTTTCAGTTGAACATCATTTCCGGCAGCTTCACTGACATGTATGTGTAATTGTCTTGGGAACAGTATGGCCACTGCCTGCTTCAAGGATGATTTTTTTTCTTCCTGTCTAAATTATAACCTTAATATTGCATGGTACTCTTCTGACCAAATACTAAGTAGACCCAGCTCAGTTTAGAATTTGTGAACTGACAAGATAAGGCAGGTGCTGCCACCTGCTGAGGCAGCAGGTATAATAATTCATCAGCTTCCTAGTTTAATACCCTGGACTGTCATCCAAATATTAACCAAGTCCATCTCTGATTTGCTTTTTTAAAGTCAGCAAAGGCTGTCAAGGATGTTTCTACATTCTGTCACAGTAAATGCAACAGTTAGCTTATAGTACAGTAACTACGTGCCAAATTCAGACTTGAAATATCCACCCATTCATTTATGCATCCAGATATTTAGCCTGAACAAACCATATTTCCATCATTCCTCTATATACAATTCCTGCTTTTCCCATAGTGAAGGACACATTTCTATTTGAATTGAATTATATTTGAGAACCAAGCAGAAACCTTTATGCAACCAAGACCTTTGTTTTATTGGCAATGTCCATAGTAGGTTTGCATGGATCTTTCTACCCCATTTTTAGCCTTCACATAAGCCAAATGCCTACATAATATGATATACTCCACATATGAGTATAGTAAACAATAGTGTCATCATGCTCACAAGTACCATTTGCTTCTTTAGTATTTTGGTAAATATTGAATAGAAGAATGGTTACCTTCAGTGTTTCAGACACCATTTTATTCTTCTGTCCCCAAGATCTGAAAGTGTATTTGCCACTATTTGGAGTGATATCTACCTTCCGGAGCTAATATCATTTAATATTAAGAAGCATTGTCATAAAACATATATTCTCAGGCAACTTGGTAGTCTTCAGACATATTAGATGACAACTCTTCAGAATTCTAGATGTTCATTAGGGAAAGGAGGAATAAAATGTATATCTTACTCAGCATGACAATGAAACAGGAAAGTAAAGAGTTTATATTCTTAGAAGCCAGATTCTATATGGGTATGGCTGTTGTCCTGTATTATTTAAACAGCTTAAAGCAAAATAAGAAACAAAAGACATGGGGGATGCAATCCAAGTTGCTCTCTCATAGGTTTCCAGGCATGCAATGAGATTGTCTTTTCTCTTTCACATACAGCATTCCATTTGCTTTCAAAGTTTGGTCTAAAGAAGTAGAAGTTGGTAATCTCATAAAACAAATTATCTAGCAGATTTTCAAATGTTAAACCATCAAATTCAATATTAAAATATTAAACTTTATTAAAGTCTGAAGAATATCAAACACAAATAGTTGTACATGCAGAAGAACTAAAACCAACTAAAGAACATCAATGATCTGTCATCGACTACAATGCCAGTAATGTAAACCACAGATACCTTATTATTAAGAATAATTATATGTATTAACCACCAGTAAGATTTTTAGAATTCCTGTGAAAGTAAGAGAGATGGGAAAAATAAGGCTAAGGAAGAATAGAAATGTCTGCCTGATTTATTTTATTTTTATTATTACATTTTTATCCTGCCTTTATTACTTTATATGTAACTCAAGGCGATAAACATTCCTAATACTCTTTCTTCCTCCTATTTCCCCCAACACAACCACCCTTTGAGGTGAGTTGGGCTGAAGGAGAGTATTCATTATTGATAGTGGGACAGTTTCCTCCAAGAAAGCTGCTTAGTATATACAGTTCTGTCCTTCAACATCTTGATGCCCTCTCCCAGCATTTGTCACTAAAGATGACTGCCAAGTCTCCCAATGAATAATGTTACCCCTCTCAGTTTAATCTATAGATAGATATTTACCCCTACACAAGTAACTCATGCAAAATAGGTGGCAGTGGCGCAGCGGCTTAATGCCCCAGTTATATTGACCAGAAATGGCCAGCACTCTGGTGGTTCGAGCCGCAGCTCTGCATAACAGGGTGAGCTCCCATCACTCATCTCCAGCTCCTGCCCACCCAGCAGTTCAAAAGTTCAAAAAGCAGTTCAAAAGCACGTGAAAATGCAAGTAGATTGATGGGTACCTCCTTTGGAGGGAAAAGCCGGCTGGCAAAATGACGGAGCAGCAAGTCGGCTCAGAACTCGCCCATCCCAGGGGTGGAGCAGGAGTCTTGGAGGATGCCCTGGATATGAACATCATCAGCCAGCCAAGGGGGGCAGGGTAAATAAAAAGTAATGTATCATCTCTAATCTATGTAAGCTGCCAAGAGTCTTCAGAAATTGGCAGCATAGTAATGTGAAGAAATAAATAAAATAATTAAGAGCAGTAAAGGAATATATGAATAAGCAGTGTACACTACAATCAGGCTAGTTAATGTGCCCAATACTGGGTAAGTTAAGAAAGCAAACCAAATTCTCCAATAATTATAGGATGTTACTGATATGAAAGGGGTAATGAGGACATCATGTTATGTACAATGCCATACATCTTACAAGACACAAACTGAGTATTGTAAAGCTTCTGGAACATACCAGGGCAAAGAGGCTTGAGAGTTCGCTTGTTGAACCTCTTTCATAGTCTAATTTTATTATCACCAAGCATTAGGTACTTATGACCACCATTATTTCTATGATTTGGCCTACATTAACCTATAATGCTTACATAACTAGACCCTTATATAAAAAAAAAGTGTGTACTTTTTAAAGGTACATTTTAAAGACATTTTAAGAAATGTCACACACACATATTTTAATATTTATATTATTTATTGCTTAATTTATGCATACTTTCTTCAGCTTCATTTTGCCAGACCCAGGCATTTCCTTCAAAAACTTTATAGACCCAGCAGTTGCAAATTTACATTTCTTACAAGACTGAGTTCATTTCTACTTAGTTTGTTGCCTGCACACTTGACAATCTTACACTTTTAAGAGATGGTTTTTTTCTGCTGTGTCTGACAAACTGCCTGAGCTTGGGCTGAAAAAGTCACAAGCCTAGTGAAGCACTAGGATTCTCTGAGATAGAAGATTTGGTTTGAATTGGGTTATATAATTACTTTATGTAGGGTGGGGTGGTGAACCTTAGAATATTTATTTTTTTAACAAATTTCTGCCCTGCCACCATCAAAATAATGATACCCAATATAACAAACATAAATATCAAAAGATGAAAGAGAACACAGGCAGAAACAAAAATCAAGTATGGTATCAGATATAAACTTAAGAAAAAGCTTTACAAAATAATTTAGTCTTTACACTTTCCAAAAAGGCAGTAAGGCCAGCCATTTCTATCAGGCTGTTCCTGCTCTTTTGACAAAATACAAAATGTTGCCTTTGGAGGGTTTATCCATTCAACAAAAAAGCTACCCTGGTAGGTAGGGAGAATCACAGTCTATTGTTTTACCAGTAGGCAGCTTGTTGAGATTGTTATCATAATTTTTAATCCTTTGCTCCCTCCATGTACCAATTTAATTTTATATATTTGTCTGGGCAGATGGCCATATTTCTATTTTTAAATAAAAAATAACTTCACAAAATTAAAATTTACATTTCTTTTAATGATTTTATATGACCACTATATAGTTTAGAACAGATACTAATCCATTATATTTTTACATGTTTATTTATTAAACTTGTATGCTGCCAATCTTGCCAAGGCAACTCTTGGCGGCTTATAGTCCATAAAAAGCAGAAAACAATCAACATTAAAACAATTAAAAGTTAATCTGCACTTTAAAATTTAAAATTAATCAGATATGGAGGAAGGGAGCAAAACACACATGGGGGAGGTGAGAAAACTTCATCTATTAACCACTTCCACTATGACATCTCTCCTTTAGGACTCAGAGCCAGGTCTTCAGGGCTTTTTGAAAGGTCAAAAGGGTGGGTGCCAACTTCACTTCAGGGGGCAAGTTGTAGTAGCTAGGGCAGAAAAGGCTCTTCTCCTGGACCTCACCAGCTGAAACGCCTTGACCAACGAGGTCTGCAGCATGCCTCTTCTGCTGGCCCTGTTGGGAGGGCCATTCCCAGTGGGGTGAGACAGCTCCATGGGTAACCTGGACCCATGCCATGAAGGGCTTTAAAGGTTGAAACCAACATCTTGAATTGCACTTGGAAGCAAACTGGCAACTAGTGCAGTTCGGGGAACAGTGGTGTAACATGGGCCATCCTAGGAGCCCCAAGAATTGTCCATGAAGCTGCATTCTGCACCAGTTGTAGCTTCCAAATGTTCTTCAAGAGTAGTCCCATGTACAGCTTTTCCAGCAGCAGTTGTGAGTCTAGGAGAACCTCCAAGTTGTACACCAGGTCTTTCTGGAGCACTGCTATCCCATTCAGAATTAAGGATGTTAAAGTCCTGGATCCTGAAGTCCCAGGCACCCAAAGCCACTCTGTTTTGTCAAGGTTCAACTAAATGTTGAAGAAAACAACATTAAAAAATAAAATGCTGCATTAAACTAACTGAAAAAGAAGCAAAAAATGATGCCCCAAAAGATTAAAAAACCCTACATTAAAACAAGAAATCAAGATAATAAAGTAAATCACCTAAATATCTAACTTATCTCTTTTTTTAAAATATGTGCCTTGTATATAAATGCCAACAGCTATCTAGCTAGATATTGAATTTCTAAGTTTATATGACTTTCATCAATTTTTTCCAACTTGTGATTCAGTTTTTAAACAATGAATTAAGCCTAGACTGTATGGAATCTCATTGTCCAATTTTGACTCTCTGTCAACACAGAGAGCTAATTCAAAGGCTGAAAGTTGCCAAATTTCATTAAGGCAACATTTAGAATTGGGAATTTAGACATTCTTCTCTGAATACATAATCATTTTTTTTGCAACAGTCTAAGCATGCTATATCCAAAACTTTTCATGGACTATAAGATCCCAGATTTGGGAGATATAATTTAACAAAATATTGATATCTTAGCAATTGTTGAAGCACCTGGTTGCCATAGCAATAACAACTAATCAATACAGAATTACAAATGAGGACATATTTCTAATTAATGATCATCTGGGGCATCCTTCAATGGAGTTTATATTATATATCTGGGCTATGCATGCAAACAAAGGCAATGCTGGATTTGGTACTTTGATTTGCAGCATGATGGATTCCCAATTGTTCCTTTATTTTAAAGTTAACTTATCTTTAAAAGGCAAATCAGTTAGGGCAGAGAGATTGACACTTGTTTAGAGTTACAGGTAGTCCTCCACTTACAGCCATTTATTTGAAGTTGGAGCGGCACTGAAAAAATGACTTTCAGCTGGTGCTCACATGTATGACTGGACCCTTTTCAGTCTGGGTTCAGGCCCGGTCATGGGACAGAGACAGTATTGGTTGCTCTTGTGGATGATCTCTGGCGAGAGCAGGATGGAGGTAGTGCATCCATGCTAGCCCTCCTTGATCTCAGCAGCTTTCAATACCATTAACCACGGTATCCTTTTGGGTCGGCTGCGGGCGTTGGGCTGGGTGGTGCAGTTTTGTGCTGGTTTGGCTCCTTTCTCTGTGGTCGGTCCCAATTGGTGCTAATAGGGAAGGAGAGGTCCAGCCCTTGGCCATGACTTTGTGGTGTGCCACAGGGTTTGCTGCTTTCTCCTCTCCTTTTTAACATCTACATGAAACCGCTGGGTGAAATCATCCGTCACCATGGGATGAGGTATCATCAGTATGCTGATGATACTCAGATTTACATCTCCTTCCCAGTTGCCCCAAGTGATGCTGTCCTGGCGCTGTCTCAGTGCTGGAGGCTGTTCAGGACTGGATGGGGAACAACAAACTTCAGTTGAACCCTGGCAAGACGGAGTGGCTTTGTGTGGTGGGAGATCCGGTTCCTAGGACATTTCCATCCTTATCTCTTGATGGGGTTGCACTACCCTGGATAGACCAGGTGTGTAACTTAGGGGTTCTCCTGGATTCGCGACTCCAACTTGAAGACCAAGTAGCGAGCGCGGCCAGGGGAGCCTTTGCACAGCTTTGTGCTGTGTGCCAGTTACATCCCTTCCTGGACCAGGAGTCCCTGCATTTGGTCACTCATGCCCTCGTCATCTCAATACTGGACTACTGTAATGCGCTCTACATGGGGCTTCCCTTGAAGAGTATCCAGAGATTGCAGCTGGTGCAGGGTGTGGCTGCGCGGATGATTTTAGGGGACAATAGATTGGCCCACATAATACCTTTGTTCTGCGAGCTGCACTGGTTACCGGTTTGTTTCCGGGTACAATTCAAGGTGTTAACATTGACCTTCAAAGCCCTTCATGGCATTGGACCAGGCTATCTGAGGAACCATGTCACCCCGATGGGGAGTTCCCGGCCCACCAGAAGCAGCAGAGGAGTCTTTCTCTGGTTCCCGTCAGCTCAGGAATTTTGGCTGGTGGGGTCTAGAAGAGCCTTCTCTGCAGTGGCTCCTGCCCTGTGGAACATCTTGCCCCTCGAGCTGAGGGCTGCCCCCTCCCTTATGGCCTTCCGGAAAGGCCTTAAGGCTTGGCTCTGCGAGATGGCCTGGGGCTTCAGGGGGTGCTCATCATCATCTTGGAGGTGGCTGATGGATTCCTAGCCATCTTCCCCCCCTTTTATGTATGAAATATTTTTAGCCCACCTCTCTAGTCTGCCGGGTTTTTTATTTTTAATTAATGTTTTTAAGGATTGTTTTTTTGTTAGCCGCTGACAGTCTCTGGATTTCGGCAGCATATAAATCAAATAAATAAATATATTTATATATAATTAAATATACTGTGGGAAGAAATGTGCTATTATCTAAGAGACTTTTAGCTATCACTACGGTCCTACTTAAGCTACATTATATGAAAGGCATTATCAGATAACTATTCCAAGTGGCTGCAGATATTACTGAATTTTGGTTGTCCGATGATACAGTTTATTTCATGGAGAACCAGTAAGTTTGCTTCACATGAAAAATGAATAACAGACTAGGATATGGGTGTTCTGTTCTGGTGTGATCTCATTCCATTTGCAAGGAAAACTAAATCAGAGCAATTGATTCTTAATTTATAGTACCTGAAGGAAACGATACCCATGCAAAAAAGGAGATGAGCCATGGAATTCAAGCAATTTACCTTTTGCACATTGCTTGGCACTCATTACTGACATGGCTGTCTATGGCTTAGGGCTATTTTTAAACTTTTATTGCTGATTGTAGCTTCAATGTTATGGGTAGTTAACTGGCGATTTTGAAGTAAAGCGGAAGCATTCTCTCTGGAGCCTGAAATCAAATTGTGATAACAGATGAGTTGTATACTTGTTTTTGCACTGCAGCACTTGACCTCTATGGATTACATTCCATTTAGATAGAAAGTGACTTGTCTTTGTTTCAGAAGAAAGGAAAACTTCATGTCAGCTCCAAACTAGCCCTTCAAATCCCCTGAGTCTTTTTCTTTTCCTAGAATGACCACTTTTAAATCTGTCAGTCTTTATTAAAATTTATTTTTATTAATTTTAAAAACCACCAGAGATGAGCTAAACTAGTATTTAAATAAAACAAAATTAGCAAACAGTCAATGGGTGAATTACTTTTGTTAGTGCCTTTTTCATAAAATAAAGATTATCTCTATCTGAATTTACTAGAATAACCTGGTGGGTTATTGTAGTACATGGTGGGCCTTTTCTGCTGTGGCACCCACATTGTAGAATCTTCTCTCTCTGAAGCAAGGTTGGTCTCATCCCTGTCAAGCTTCTGGAGTTCCCTCAAGACCTGGTTATGCCAGCAAGCCTGGGGACTCCAGGGGACAGGGGAACTCGTGAGGTGGCTTTGCTATTTTTATCATCTATTATTCTTTGCTTTGGCTTGTTTTTATGCTTTTTAATGCACAGTATTTATAATTATTTTTAACACTGTTGTATGCTGCCTAGCATCATTTGTTTGTGAGATGGTCTGTAAAAGAGAGGGCTGGGCCAGGTGGAGGTGTCAAACATGGGATCAGCCTCTAGTCTCTATGTATACGTTAATTTATCCAGGTCATGCCTTGTAGCAAAATTGGGGGAAAAAATCTTGCACACCATTTTAAAAAGGCAACTGAACTTTTATTTTTAGATATTAAAGAAAAACATTTTCAACTCCAATCTAAGAGTCTTCTTCAATATCGTATAAAAAAGAAAAATGAAATGGAATATTTGAACACATTTCTCAAAAGGCGGGTAGGAAACTGTGAAACCCAATACCCTGGTTCTCAAGTAACAAGTTGAAAAAAAAACAGATTGGCAGGAAAGAGAGAAGTCTCTAGGTTTCAGTTTAATCACCTCTGCTCTAGCCAAAGGTCTGTTTTGCATACATGCCAAAGTGGGGTTGTAAACGAGGAAGCAGAATTGAAATCTCGTCCTTCCCCTTTGTTAATTAAAAGATTTAAAGTCTTGATGTATATGCTTTCTCTTGAAAGCCAGTTGGTTTCTCTATCAAAAATTTGAAATCTGCAATAAAAAAGCATATACGTTAAAACTTTAAATCCTTCAATTTTAATTGAAATGAAGGGGAAGTGAAACCACTTTTAACTGCCCCTGTTTACAACTCTATTTTGGCACATGTGCAAAGCTGACCTTTGGCTAGAGCAGAGGTGATTAAATTGAAACCTTGAGACCTCTCTCTTTACAGCCAATCTCTTTTTTTCAGGTTGTTTCATTAAAACCGGGGTATTTGGTTTCACAGTTTCCTGCTCCCCTTTTGAGAATTGTATTCATATCTTCCATATTATTTTTCTTTTTTATATGAGACTTCATATGAGTTTTTTTGGAGAAGACTGCTGGATTGGAATTTAAATGTTTCTCTGTAATATCTAAAAATAAAAGTTATAAAATTTGGTGTGCAAGAGGGTTTTTTTTTTGCAATTTTGCTATTCTAGTCTCTATGTAGCCACAAGCATAATAGACCCAGCCCCTCCTGAAAACCATTAGATTTTATTTATTTAATTATTAATCACATTTGTTCAACCACTAGTTGGGCAGATACTTGCAAATATGCAAGACCAATCAATCTGTCAGCTTGTCACATCTGATATGGGCAGCTATTAGTGACTTTTGACAATTTGCCAGCTTCTCAACTGAGTCCCCTTGTGAGAAACTGTCAGGGAGCATCAGAAATTTTCCTTCCTTCCCTCTCTCCTCCCTCGAATTTCTGTTGGCTTCCCAATTTATTTTGCTTGTGGGATGCTTGCAGGGAGAAAGTCAGTGGGAAAGCCAACAGGCATTTGCAGGTCCAAGGCAGGCAAGCAAGTGGTTGCTGCTGGGTGGAGGAAGGAGGGAGCAAAGGGGTACATGGATCAGGAACAGTATGGAAGTGGTGTGTGAGAGGTGCTGCATAGGACAGGAAGAGGGTGTAATATGTACCAGAGATGTCATGTTGTTTGGAAAGGGCACATGGGTGGGCAGCTGTAAGTCAGGAAGGGTGACTGGGAGTGCGTGAGAGGTCATTTGTGGGTCAGATAGGGTGTGCAGGGAGGTGACATAGGTCAAGAAGGGTATAAAAAGAATAGAAAAATAATGTAAAAGCCACCAGTTTCCTACTTCCACTAACTCAGGGTCTTCTTTTAGAAGTCCATTGTCTATGAAAGTAGATTACCTTTCCCTTAGTCACTCAGAAATCTGCCTTAGCCCTGGATTTATATAGGTTCAGTTTGATTTGACTTCTGTCTCCACCTACAAGACTTCATGCTGAAGATGTCTTTCTCTCCTCCCATGGTCATTCCCCCACTCCAAACCTCACCAAATCAAGGTGATTTGAACACTATCAAGGGGGATTTGAACACTATCAAGGGGGATCTCCACTAATTCCCATTTTGTTTCATGCTCAAAAGTGAAGAGGCCAACCATCTCTGAGGAGAAAAGATTCCACAATTTGGATGCCATAGCAGAAAAGGCCCACCAGCTAGACCACAGAACCCTTATATCCTTTCTGGTAGATCTTGTGGGATGGGCAAATGAAATCAGAAATGGTTCCTCAAATATCCTGGTCCCATGCCATGTAGGGCTTTAAAGGTCAATACAGTATAAGCATCTTGAATTGGACTCAAAACAAATTGGTAACTAATGTAGGTTTCTCAGCAGAGGTATAACATAACATTCTGGACTGTAGTAGAAACACACACAGCTACTTGCAATGCTGCATTTTGCACCAGCTTAACTTTCTGGATACTCTTCAGGGGCAGCCCCATGAAGTGACCTGATTGATCATGAGTGACTATGAGCAGAGATGTGCAAAGGCCCTCCTAGCCACAACAGCCACCTGCTTCTCAAGTAGGTATCATGAGTCTAGGAAGACGCCCAGATTGTGTACAAGATCTATTTGGGGCATGTCAACCTCATCTAGCACCAAAGATGGCATGGTCCTAGAACCAGAAGGCCCCAAAACCCAAAGTGTTGCCAGGGTTCAGTTGAAACCAGTTGCTGTCCATTCAGACCCTCACAGCTTTCAGATATGAGGGTAGAACTTAACAGCATTGCTCAATTTGCCAGGAGCAGAGAGGTTCAATATCCCTTTATATCCTTCTGCCATCAATTCTCTTGGATTTAGTTTGTATTCCTCTTGACAATATTCTAGTATCTCACAATAAGTTAGCTCTTTGTGTTTGCCTATTATTTCTCATCTATAAAATGCTTCTTGTGCTGAGACCCACAAAGGTGTTTTTAGGCACAACCTAGATTTGTGTCTGTTCAATGTTCTCAATATGTCAGGTCTAACACAATGATTTTTAAAATCCACATTAACCTTAACGTTATTGCACCACAAGCATTTCTCTCAAGTGGTTAAGATGCTTAGCTTGTCGACTGGAAGGTAGGTGGCCTGAGATTGAGAGTCAGCACTGCCATGCAACAGGGTGAGCTCCTCTTGTCCACCGCAGCTCCTGCCAGCCCAGCAGTTTGAAAGCATGCAAATGCAAGTAGGGAAATAGATACTGCCTACTTCAATGGGAAAGATAACAGGTGCCTTTGGTGTCTAATCATGCCAGCCACATGACCACAGAAGCATCCTCGGAGATGACCATCACACCCTAGAGAAGGTCATGACTGACAGGGTAACCTTTTATTCCTCATAGTAGTCTTGTCCAAAAGATAATTCCTCCTTACCTTGGGATGAAACCAGAGCTTTGGGACAGTACTTTACATCCCATTCTTCATGATGCTGTTTGTCTGGAAGGATGCCCCCCAGAGATTCCCATGGCTCCCACCCATATGACATTCAGGAAATCACTTGGTTAGTGGAGGATAGAAGGTGATTGTGGAATCTCTGTTAGCTGTTTCATTTTATAGTTGATTGCATTATTCCTCCAGTCAGCTATGATTTCTTTAATATGTACTGGTTTTCTTTTATTTGCAAGCTGCCCGGAATCATTAAGGAGTTGGATGGCTTTGAAACTGGATAATTAAATAAAAATAAAAATTGATCTGGAAGCTATTCTGGGAACATTCCTGCTCCAGATTAATAAATAAACAGTGGGTTAGCTGAGGAGTCTGCAGTTTTGGGGTAATAATTCAGCAATTCACAGTTAGCTTGTGAATTGAGTCCATATTATCCATACCATGTATACATGAGAATGTACAGATTTTTTGAAAGCAATATATTTCAGAGACACTAGTTAAGCTCATTCACAAAAGTGTTATCTAACACAACAGAGCTGAGTCCTTGTTTTTTATACATTTACGTATGCATACATGCCCACCCACATATTAGCATCCCATCATATTACTACTTGGCTCAGATTAATTCAGCCTTTGTGACTCTCCATCCTCCCCCTCAGTTCATTAGCATCTCTCGCAATTTGTTTTACCAGTGGTTGCCATTTGTGCAATTACAGTTACAGCAATTAAAAATTATTTGGCCATTCTTCTTTGTTGAAAGAAAATCTGATGTTTCAACAATGTTGAATTTTCAAAATTGGGTTGTGGATGTTGGGTTTTCAAAATTGACTGTGTGGCCACTTTCAAGGGCATGCACTGCTACAGCCAATGAATTCTCCATTTGTTCAAGTTCCATTTCCAACTTGACTTGTTTTTTGCTCAGTCTTTTGTGTTCTTCATATCTCATGGTTAACAACCTGGAGGTTTCACCAGTGTATGACATGTCACATGATTCACAATTGATTTTGTAGATTACATTTCCCATGATGTTAGCTGGAGGATGATCCCTGAGCTGTGTTAAATGGCTGGCTAGTTTGTTGGAAGCTGAGAATGAGTCATGTATGTCAACCTGGTTTAGGATTCTACAAAATGGCTTCACTAGTGTGCCTTTCACAGGGGATGACTATATTTGCCTCCCATTCCCATTTCAACCAGTCAGATGAGTCATCAGGCTGACTCTCTGGAGGGTTGGTCATTTCATAGGATTGTATAAAGTTCTTTAGCTTTTTCAAGTGTTAGGGATAGCCATTTTTTGCAGTGCAGTGGAGCTGGATTGCTCTTCCATTTTTTGGTCATCTTCTGAGGTACACAGACAGGCCATCAAAATGAACAGTGAATTCACTATCTCCATTTTGTTTCCAGTGAATGGTTGGAATAGAAACAAAAGTACTTGCAATAAGACCTTGTGATTAGCTGATCATTGGCTGTACTCTTTACTAAGCAATCAAAAAATGCCAGACCTCCTTGTTGCACTCCTTCTTCACAAATGAACTGGATTGTGGGCTCTTGACTATTGAAATGTTGTAAGAAATTTATTTCAACATTGTGAACTGAGTGGTAGAACTGTAATTAGCAGACTATTACCCAGGCTAAGAATCACCTGCTGAGAAGTGAGACAAGTCAAACTACCCACAGAAAGCCTTAACAATGTACCTGTAAATACAGTTGTGACAGTTTGCTCAAATAGTGAAAATCAGGCTCAAAAGCAAGTGGGGATCCATTGCCACATCCAGATAAAATTTCAGAGGAAGATGTGGTTTAAAGATAGAAACCAACTGATTTCCTGACTGTATCTTTTCTATCCTTGTGACTATTTTTTCCCAATCTGTTTACTGTTCTATTAATGCCATTGAGGTTACCCTCCTTCTGATTTTCCATAGTTAGAAGTTTTATTAGAAGGAGTTTAGACTGGCTCTCCAATTTCCTGGGTGGGAAAGAGGCAGGGGGCAGGGCCCCTTGGTGCTTCTGCAGCAACTCTTGAGAAGCTCAGAGGAAAAGGCTGTTCCCAGGGGGGAGTAGGAGGGGATTTTTTATGGTTTTTACAATATGATGGATTTTTTTGAATTTTGTAAGCTGCCTAGAATCACCTATGTATGAGTTCAGCAGCGATATAGATTTAATAAATCTTGGAAGAGGCTGGCAGGTGATGCCAGAATTTTCCCCCAGATGGTTGGGAGAGCAGATGTGAGGCATCAAATTTCAATTCCCTGAAATATGGATCTACCACATGTGCTAATTCAGTTGGGCTCTTTGAGTATTGCTAATATATCCTCTCCTTTGCTCCTCTCAAGATGGAAAGAATGAATGAATGAATGTTGACAGTATTGTGGGGTTTACATTGGATTTGGTTTTGGTTTCCAAGAGAAGCTGGTAATCTGAAAGTAGAACAGCTCCTTGTGTCTCACTGTCTGCATACACAGACTCCTGCTCAATGGGAGACCAGTGGTTCATTAAAAACTCTGCTGTTAAAATCGTCTGGCCTAGGACTCTATTGACTTCTCCAGTGCAACTGGGGGAATTTCCACATTGTCTATTCTTCTATTGTATATCATTGTTCCGCTGTGCCTACCTGCTCTTGAAATGGCTCAGACTGTGGGTTTCCTTGTTACTAAGTGTCCTCTTCCTTCTCAAAGAGGCAAGTCTATGCTTGGTTTATTAAGGAGCTAAGATCACTAATGTGGATTAGAAGTGTGATAGAGGGTACCCTCTATGAGGATGACGGGTACTTTAAATAAAATAAAGGTAAAATAAAGTGGAGGAATTATGAATTAGACTAAGTAGAACTGAGGATGCCTAACAGCCTCTTTAAATCTCTAGTCTACTGCAGTGGACTTGCAGAACTTACTGAAGGATACTTATTGCTCTTTTTCCAGCATATCCACTGTTTCCAGGCTGCCATTGGTTTTCCATTCTGAGGCATCTCTTCCATAAACAGGTTGGAGGAAGCAAATCAGAACAGTTGATGGCTCATTGTGAATCATCTCCTTGGTTCTTTGCAGAACAAGTGGGCCAGATGCAACTTGACATGGACCTCAGAAGGGGCCAGACAAAGGGATATAATCGTGATAACTACTTTTCCTGTTATATGGAGCTTTTTAACCTTATGGTACTCAAGGATGTGGACATATATTTTGGGAAGGAACACTGAGCTGACCCTAAGGAGAGAAAATGAACAAATGAACCATTAAGAGAGGCTTTGAGAAAAAATTACTTAGATGTGAGGAAAAAGAAAACTTCAGAACTCCAAATTATTCTGCCTTGATTTTGTTTAGTATAAAATGGGAAAGAAAGAAATGTGGATAGGCTTTCAAGAGTCTATTATCATATCATACTAGAATAAACAGCATTCCTGGAATCCCTGGCCTACCTCTAAGTATTTTGGATATATTTAGCATATGTTATATAATCTGCTTTGGTCACTTTGGTGGCTGAGCTATGTCAGAAATTGGCTGTTAGTGCTCCTGGAGGTCTTCTGGGTCTTGAATTACAGTCTTTCTTTCAAGCCATTTCTAGAAAAGTGATACTGGGAACTACTGAGGGATTACTCCACTGAGTCATTGTTCCTGTGCTGTTCAACAGTTAGATGTTAGACTAGCTCCTTTTCTCCTTTCCATCCTAATCCAGGGAAGCAATCAGGATCCTGGAACATTGTGGACTTTGATATTGGTCTGGATAAGAAAAAACAAAGGGTCATTAGAAGTAGAAAGAAGACAGATATTCTATTACTAAAGAGCTAACTGAATTTGGAGATTTCAACCTCTTTCAATTGTCCCTTCATTTGCAGGTTAAGACTTTGGCACAGAACATCAGAGCACATGATGAAGTCTAGAGTATCATCTGTGATTCTTCATGACCTATCTGGATATCATGGAAGTCTTGGTTTCATCCTATTTAGACTATTGCAAATTATTTTATTTTGGACTATGCTTGAAAACTGGTCTAGTTATCTCATATCTGGATTACTTCAATGTCTTCTACATGGAGCTATCCTTGAAGAACATTCCACCAAGAATCATTTTTTAATCTGGCAGCATATAATAAATAAATAAATAAAAACTATGTTGCATCTGCAACTATTGTAAATTCTGGCACCCAGACCTCTAACTGTGTAAGATCCTGGCATCATATGATACTTTTACTTAAAGATCTGTAATGGTTGCCAATTGCTTACCAGACACCAATTAAAATGCTGATATTAACCTATAGAGCCCCTCAGTGTCCCTTGAGTGAGGGACCACTTTTCTATTATGAGTCTAGCCATAATTTAAGACCTGCAGGAAAGGCCACTGAAGGCTGCTCGTGCTTCCAGAGCCAGTCTATCTGCCATGGAAAAGAGATCTTATTGGGGACAGGTTCATAAAGCAGGTCCTTTCTTGGGAGCTGAGTTTGGGAACCTGAGTAAAAAGGTGGGGTACAAACCAAATAGGCAATACTTCCTCAAGTATTGGCAATACTTGAATAGTATTGATCAATACTTGATCCTCAAATAGGCAAAACTTCTGAATGCCTCTGGTCATTTCATGCATCAAGTAGAGATAAACACACTACAAATACTCATAATGAGGCTATTCCTAATTGTTCTTTCCAAAAGATTCCACCTGTGTAAGTAAGATTCAAATCTGTTTCTTTAACAAAGCCAGAGATAGATGGTAAAGTTTTTAGAGAGTTATTTTGGAAAACAAGGCAGGCTACTTTCTTTAGCCATATCTATACATCTGTTCAGCATTAGCATAGCACTGTGGTAAAGCAGGATGGTAGTTGCATTTTTGCAACACTGCTAACCCCACTCTCCACATCTTCTAACGAATTTGGTGTTAACAGGGAGTGAAAGGTCCAGTTCATGGCCACTTCTTTGTGGCATGCTGCAGGACCCAGTACTTTCTCCATTCCATTTTAACATCTACATAAAGCCTCTGGGTGAGATCATCCACTGTGATGGGATGTATACTGATAATACTCAAATTTACATCTCCATCCCTGGTGATTCAAGTGATGCTGCTACTGCCTGGAGGCTGTGAGGGTTTGGATGGGGGACAACAGGCTTTGGTGAAATCCTGGCAAGACTGAGTGGTTTTGGATGCCTGAGGCTTCAGAATCCAGGACTTTATCTTCTTTAACTCTGGATTGGGTAGCACTGCTAGACTCAGTGGGCAACTTGGGCATTCTCTTAAACTTGCAACTCCTGCTCAAAGAACAAGTGACAGTCACAGCTAGGAAAGCCTTTGTGCAACTTTGTGTTGCACCAGTTGCACCCTTTCCTGGATCAGGCATCCCTGTGCTCAGCCACTCATGCCTTAGTCATCTTATATCTAAACTACTGCAATGTGTTCTACATAGGGCTATACTTGAAGAATATTCAGAAGCTACAGCTGGTGCAGAATGCAGATGCATGGACAGTTCTTAGGTCCCTAGGGTAGCCCATGTTATACCACTGTTCTGCAAGCTGCATGGGTTGCCAGTTTGATTCCAGGTATAATTCAAGATGTTGGTTCTTACCTTCAAAGCCCTTCATGGCATGGATCCAGGTTATCTGAAGAACTGTCTAGAAGAGGCATGCTGTGGACCCTGTCAGTCAAGGAGTTCCAGATGGAGGAGTCCAGGAAAAGAGGTTTTTCTGCCATAGGTCCTGTTCTGTAGAACACTGTACCCTCTAAGGTCAGATACATACCCACACTTTTAGTCTTTCGAAAGGGCCTGAAGACTTGGCTCTTCCAGTTGGCTTGGAGCCACAATGGGGTTATGTCACTGTGATGGGATGTATACTGATGATAATCAAATTTACATCTCTAGTTAACAGACTAAATCAGTTGCACCTCCCCCTTGTGCATCTTGCTCCCTTCCCATTTGGTTTAAATTTCAGATGTTATATTAATTTTAATTTTATCATTAATATTCATTGTTTTTAATCTTGTCTGGATTATGAACCACCTAGAGTCACTTTATGCAAGATTAGTGGCATACAAGTTTGCTAAATAATTAAATAAAACCTCTTTAAATCAGTTGCTGCTCACCCAAAGGATTTTCACCTAGGATGGGATGGGATTCATGTATGGATAGGGATACCAATCCAGAGTACACTTGTGCCAATGGTCAAAGCCAGGGTCAAAGCATATGCAAACATGAGTTCCACAATGGAAACATGTTGGCCTTAGAGGAAAGCTGTTAAACAATAAACACCTCCCAAACTGTTTTTGGGTTTTTACTCATATGGGCTTGTCTCTGAATTTAAAAAAATATCTTAAATGTAAGCTGGAGAAAGTGTACCTGTGATTGATGTGCCCCAAGGGAAGGGCACCTAGCAAAACTTAAGGTGTGGGGAAGTGTTCTGTAGAAAAGAAGGAAAAGGATTACCTTTTCAAATGGGAAGTGGAAATTATTCTCCATGTCTGTTTCACTTCAACATAACCTCCATGATGATGGCATTTTTCCACTCAACCCCTAGCCATCTCCACCCCATTCCACTAGAGAGCCTGGGCATTTGAAGAGGAGTAACAATTATTTTTTCATGATGCAAGCAAGTTAGGAGACTGTCTGGTTGACTTCATTAAAAATCAGTGAAAAGAGCCTTCATGAGAACTGTAGATCTGAGCGAGGTCCTGGGGATTGCTGAAGGGGATATGGCTTATTATTTATGTATTATGCTACCAGTCACCCCAGTCCTTAGTGATTAACATCAAGCACTCAACACAAATAAGCAAATACAGAAGCTAAAATTGTAAATATCATCCAGGACTAAATCAATCAACACACGATAAAACATACCTAATTGGGGGAATGGGTAGCATATAAATTTAGGAAAGAAGGAAGGAGTTTGGCATAAAAGACCCATGGGACAGACATAAAGATTCTGTGCAGGGATGGCCAAGGTGTACATGTAAGTTCTTAAAACACACACAAATGGCAGATCAAACTGCCAGGGGAGGCCATTCCAGAGTTCCCTGGTCCTGTCATTGCCAGGTGGACTCCTGGATGGCTCATGCAGGAGGACTTTGGTCAAAATTTATCACTTCTGGGACCACTGAACTGAGAAGATAAACAGGCTGCCTTCCATCAAGGACAAGGCAGAGACTGAAGGAGGCATAGCTGCAGAGCAGGAAGAGCCAGATAGCAGGGGAGGTCCTAGGAAGGGGCTTCTGGGGGAGAGTGAAGAAGAGAGAAGCTGCATCCTGGACTCCCTTTTCAGGAGGCACAAACACATATGGGTCCCTGCAAGCTAAGAGCTCCTTGTAGAAGGCAGAAATCCTGAAGGACAGTCGCATATTGGACACCTCCTGCAACATACTTTTGAGATCCCTCAAAAATTGTTCCTGATAGCCTCCTATTTCATGAGCTCCAAACTGGAGATAGGCCTGGTCAGGAAACAGACAGTGCAACTATTGGAACAGTTTTTATTATGAAAATGTAAAAAGCCTGACACCAATCACTCTCCTCTTTCCAAAAATTGCTGAGCTGAAGAATGACATGCAACCCACTAATGAACCAAATAATAAACCAGGCCAAGTGCTCAGCCAGCAAGCAAATTTCCCTCCAGCTGGGGGACAGCTTCACCTACTTAGTCAAACAGCCATCTTCCAAAGCAGCTCCCCTACACACAGCTCCCCTTCTGTAATGATATGTGGGAAGGAGCTTGGAAGATGCAGTCAAGAGATGCTGCCAAGAGAATTGGTAAGATTTGCTGTCAGATGAGACAGCATAGCCCACAGCTGTATAGTAGGCAGGGCAAGAAAATCAGAAGGACCCTCCCTAATTTCTCACGCTGTAAAGGAGATGGGGAGAGCATTGTTCTTTCAGACTTGGAAGATTCTACCAATATAGTTTACATGAAAGCAGAATTAGCTCATCTGGTTGTAATTCCTATCTGGTTTACCCCCATAAGATCAACTCCTTCCACTTCGCTTCCTCTCCATTTCTTGGTTCCCAGCTGCCTTTCCTGGTTCACAGAGTTTCATGGGTATCCTGGGTTGCTCTGCTATTACCCTTACTTGTACTGGAACAAAACAATGCTGCTGTTCCCATATCTTCACTGCCTCAGTTGCATCTATTCCATGCTGGAGTTGAAAGAAGTTCCTGTTTGTGAATGTGCCACTCATTAGAGCCAAGAGTCCATCTTCCTCCTTGGGCATTCCTGGCATCCCCCTCTGCATGTCGCCAGCCAGCAGAAAATATAATAATCTTCCAGGACACTGCACACAAATGTGAGTTTGTGTATGTGAGTATGAGAGACTGAGTTTGAAACTGTGTCTCTGTGCTGGTTTGTTGGTTGTTCTGTATTCCCACACCTATATGGCCATTTCTCAACTTAAAAGAACATGAGATGAAGAAATTTGAGGGAAGACCCCGGGCAGAATGAGAATGAGTTAAATGATACCAACTGGCAGCTGGGCAGCCATTTTTCTTTCTTCAGCAATTGCTTGAAACTTTACAAAGTCTAGTTCAATATTCCTGCCTATTTTCTAGACATGCCACTGAGGAAGAGCAAGGTGTTACCCTGAATGGCAGACATATCAGGATACAGCTGTCAATAGTGCAAAACTAACCATCTCCCTCTCCTGCCTTGATCAGGGGCTTGGACTAGAAGATCTCCAATGTCCCTTTCAGCCCTAGGATTCTAGGGTTCTATGAAGTTAAGCAATGGAGGTTCGTCACTTCAACCAGTGTTTTCAACCCACTTAGACCAGTGTTTCATGACTTTCAGATTCCATTGTCCACAACTCCGCATGTCAGAGATCACATCTTAAACACTGCCAAGATGAGAAACCTGACTTAAACCACCACATGAAGTAAGGCCTGAGGTGAGACTGGCATCATGGAATCACAAAAAAGGCTGATACCATCAGGTGTAATCACAGAGGCTACTGGGAAGAGGCCTTCTTCTTGGCCAGACTCATTTTCTCACTCATTCTGGAGAAATAGTGAAAGTGGAAGGCCCAACCTTCAGGTTCCTGACCAAGGCCAAGATTCTGCAGCTTCTGGGCTGTCTTCAAAGACCATTCTACATACAGCCCATTTTTGTAATCCAGTTAAGAGAGGATGAGCACATGAATAAGTGGGCCAGGTGGGGTGTCAGGGAAGGGGGTACCTACCACCCAGAGAAAGGGGCTGCCTGGTTGACCACCAGGAGGTATAAGCGTTGGACCCTGTTTCTATTCAGGTTCTGACGCCATTCCCATAAACTGTCTTCTGTGTTGTTGCTGGTTGTATACACTAAATTGATCTTAAAGTATCCTGAAATAAACTGTAATAATTTAAAACATCTTCCAAAAACTGGTCTCAAATTCCACCTGTTCAAAAGCATGGCCTGGGTGGATTGTGTTACAAACTACTCTTCCCCCAACACACACACAACACACACAAACAAGAGAGGGGTTGAGATGGAGCACATTCTTTGCATGTGATCTTTCACTGTTCCAAAAAAATGGTTTGGCTGCCTTTCCACCAGGGAAATAATCAGACTTGAAAAGTCAACCACAGAGGTCGGTGGTACTGCACATGGCTCTCTAAATATGCAGAGAGTCTGGCTGGATCCCCAAGGCTAGAATATTAAGAAAGTTCCTGCCTATGAGGCACAGACCACAATCCAAGAAAGAGAGGTGGATAAAAGGAAGATTAAAAAAGATATGGAATTGAGATGAGCCCACAAATATCCCTCTATTTTCCCAGCTGCTAGGAAAATTGAACCTGACCACCTGCCATGATCAGTGTGTTGGACAATCCAGCTATGCTCATAGTTGCCTTGCCCAATTTAATGCCTAAACCTCTGAAAAGCTTTTCAAGCAACAAGAAGCAATGGGTGGAAGCTGGTCAGAGGGGGATTCAACCTGGAAATATAGAGGAATTTCCTGATAATGAGAATGATTAAGCAACAGAACAGCTTCCCTCCCAAAATTGTGGGTGCTCCATCACTGGAAGTTGTCAAGAAAAGAATGTGGTCAACCACTTGTCTAGGATGAAATAAGGACTCCTGCCTTGGTCAGGGAGTTGGGCTGGAAGACTTCCAAAGCCCTTTCCAGATCTAGGATTCTATGATTTTAAGTAACTAGATTCCCCAGGATGAATCAGGGGAGTGTGGACATAGTGCATTGTGAGCAGATAAACACTAGAATAGGTCTAAATGTGAGAAACACAGGTATATCTGGCTTGGTAAGCCATACATGATAGAAGCCATACATGAGAAGCATTGTCAATTTGCTGCTCCATGATTTTTAATGGGAAGAAATGATGAAATCCTCAAATTCTGTGCCCCTCCATCCACTGCCTGGATTTCCTTTTGTCCTACCTTTTCTGAGTACAGGCCCACATCACTGTTTGCCAGGGAGAGGTATAATGGAGGAGTGCCCATCACTCTTCTTTCTTCGAACCCTCTTCTTACAGAAGTCAAGGCTAGGTTGCCAGCACCACCTGGTGCCACTGTAGACAAGAGCACTTTGCTGACTCTGTGTTGGCCATGCCAGGCAAGGCCAAGAAAAAAGGTCTGCCAAGGGCAGCTACCATGGTCATCCATTGCCTTTTCTTCCCTTATGCTCTGGCATTGGAAGGGTCCCTGTGGAGCAGATCAGGGTGAGCTGCCTTCCTCCTCAATATCTCCTACCAAGTCTGTGAAGACTCTCACTCATCCAGGATAATTGCATCGCAACAAAGTTTAAAAAACAGGCATCTGGACTGGATTTTTCTCAAGTCGAAGACGTTTCA
>JANHZU010006400.1:9167-23919 GCA_032468055.1 Acrochordus granulatus | reverse complement strand
AGGCTAGCAGATCAATGTTGATTTATAACAAGAAATAAAGTATTCACAGAAGCAGAATTGAAAGAACTAGAAAGCTCTATCCAGGGCAAGGAAACTTGCCTTGCCAGAAGTAGCTGAGATTGTGGAGGCAAACCAGGGGGAGGCAGCAGTAGAGGAAACCAGCATAGATATTAAATAATTTTCATTCCCAAACCAAGCACTCTCTCCTCAGACTTCTCCTCAGGAATAATAAAGCCCTCCTACTAAAAAAGAAGAACTGAAATGAAGAATAACTGAGCATGTAGAACTGCACAAAAACAACATAATAAGATTGTCTGCTTTGAAACTTGATCCACAGAAACAACTACCCAGGTATTAAAAAATGCCAATACTATAATATCAAACATAAGCACCAGCTCACTGCAAGAAACAAGCCAACTAATGTACAGTTATGGCTGCAGTTATACCTGAATACCTGAGATTCAGAATCAACAAAGAAAAAAAGTCAAACAGCACGTCACCAAAATGGAAGATCAGACTGGAAAATAAGATCAGCAAGCTAAGATCAGATGCAAGCAAATTAGAACAGATTAAAGAAAATAAATTGAAGAACAAGAAGACCAAAGAATATCTGATCAAGAAACATCACCTAGAAACAAGGAAAATTAAGAAGCATTGGAAATAATAAAGCAACAGATAACAGCTATAGCCAGGAAGATCAGCAGATACAAAGTTCAAATTGCACTTGGCTAAAAGAGGTGGATAACAATAAAAAGAACTGAAATGAAAGAACTAATAACAACAACAGAAATGGTGGAGAAAAGGGCAAAGAAGATCAAAAATTGGTCAGCACCAGGTGAAGATGAACTGAATCGTTTTTGGTTGAAATAACTGACAAGTCTATATCCACTCATTGCCAAGCACTTTAACAAAGTCCTGCAAGTAAGTGAAACTGAAGAGTGGCTAACATCTGCAAAGCCTACTAATAATGAAAGATCCAGCAAATGGGTCAACACCAGACAGCTACAGAGCAATTACCTGCTTACCAACAACTTTTAAATTGCTAACTGTTATATTAGCTGATGCAATTCAGCAGCATCTAGCTGAAAACAATCTCTTTCCACCTGAGCAGAAAGAAAATTGCCCAATCAGTAGAGGAACAAAAGATCATCTCCTAATGAACAAGATGATTCTGGAAGATTGCAAGAGAGGAAGACCAACATGAATGTAGCATGGATTGATTACAAGAAGGCATTAAAATCCCTGCCACATTTTGGATAATCAAGTGCCTAGAAATAACAGGATTCAGTAGAAACATCAGACGTTTTGTGCAAAGATTGATGGTACAATGGAAGACATGGCTGCTGATTAATGGGATAGACTGGGAGAGGTTAATATCAAGAGAGGAGATTCACTATCACCACTGCTATTTGTGATTACATTGATTCTTCTGTCAACCATATTGAACAAGTCAGGCCATGGCTTTCAAACATCAAAAACATCTGCCAGGCTATCCCATCCCCTTTACATGGAATCTGAAGTTGTATGGGAAAACACCATCTGAAATAAACACTGTCTGTATATATAGCCAAGGCACTGCAGTGAAGTTTGGACTGGACAAATGTGCCACCCTCATCATCAAAAGGGGGAAAATGATGAAAATCAAAAAATCATGATGCCCTGTGGAAATAACATTAAGAGTCCGGATGAAGATGATTGCTACAAATACCTGGGCATCCTTCAAGTTGACAACATCAAGTACTGTGAAGTCAAGAAGGTCAGAGTGCATATATCATGAGACTAAAGAAGATCTTAAAGTCCAAACTCAGTGGAGGAAATACTATCAAGGCAATTAACACCTGGGCAATTCTAGTCATTAGATACACCACTGGAATAGTGGACTGGACTCCAGCAGAACTAAAGGCCCTTGACAGGAAAATTATAACAATGAAACATGCCCTTCATTCATGCAATGATTTTGACAGACTCTACCTAGCAAGGAAAATAGGTGGGCATGTAATGTTGGAAGAGGAAAAAAGGGCATTGGAAGAATATCTGAAGGACAGAGAAGGAACTGCACTAAAGCTAGTACACCAGGAAGGCTTACTGAATACAGGAGAGATGAAACTGGCATACAAGAAGGACCAAATGAAGAATAGAAAAGAGACATGGCAAGGAAAAGCATTACATGGCCAGTATATTAAAAAATAGAAGGCAAAGCAGATAATAACAAGATCTGGCAATGGCTAAGAGCAGGAAAACTGAAGAGAGAGAGGGCTAATTCTGGCTGCACAACCAAGTGTTAAGAACAAATGCATCAAAGGCTAGAATTGAGAAAACAACAACAGCAAATGCTACCTCTGCAAAGAAGCTGAAGAAACAGTGGATCACCTAGTTAGCTGCTGCAAGAAGATTGTACAGACTGACTACAAACAACAGCAAGATAAAGTAGCAACAGTGGTGCACTGGAAGATCTGCAAGAAATATTGGTTGCCTGCAGGCAAGAACTGGTGGGATCATCAAATAAAGAAAGTAATAGAAAATGAAGATGCTAAAGCACTCTGGGACTTCAGAATTCAAACAGACAGGCACCTGCCAAATAACACTCCAGACTTAACAACTGTCAATAAGAAAGACAGAAAAGTCTGGATAGTTGAGATGGCATCACCTGAATAGAGGAGAAAACACTGCAGAAAAACAAAAAATACAATGACCTGCAAATAAAAATAGAACAACTGTGGCAAAAGAAAGCAAAGATGGTACCAAGAGTGATAGGGGGCCTTGGGTGCAATTGCAAAACAACTGGAGCACCACTAAACACATTGGCATTGACTAATTCACTATCAGTCAGTTATAAAAGACAGCATTACTCAGACATCTTACATCCTGCGATGATACCTTTAACAACTCAAAGAACAGCATCTGCCTATTCCAGTCCTTGGGAAGGACTTAATAGGTGGACAAAAATGCCAAATTCAGGCCAAACTTCTGGCTGACTGAGCAACAAATACAAGAAAACTACATTAAACAGTTTTGATTTGATTGAAAAAAGCCAATTTTTAATTTAGTAAGCATCAAATAATAATTTAAATTGCAATCCACCTAGTAAACTTATCTAATTTTATTATGAGTTACAAATCCAGACTGCATTAAAGAAAATGCAGTATATAGTACAAAATAAATATAGCATATGTGATAAAAAGGCCTATCATTTTGCTTAGCCTACTTTGTTGTCAATATTGCACATGTTTATAGGCTACATATAGATACTATACACATTATCTTGGGATAGATTTTAACAGATGTAGATCTGTTAAATGAAGCAGTACATAAAATTATTCTGTTCAACTTGGACAGGGACTAGGAAGAGATATTAGTAAGTCATTACAAATGTCTCAGTAAAAGTTACAATAAAGCAGATCATGATCACCTGATTCAGTACTTTTTACAAGGGTAAAGCCTTGCAGTTCAGGCAGTTCAGAGGATCTTGCAGTATTTACCTTCACCTCTGCTGATGTTCCTCAGAATTTCATTTGTGTGTTCTTTGGTGTTCTCTGAACTTGGTTGTTTTCTTGCAGGCATTTCTGATTATGTTACCTAGTTTTGGTAATGAATCATCTGCAAGGAAACAACCAAGCTCAGACAATACCAAAGAACACACAAATGAAATTCTGAGGACCATCAGCAGAGGTGAAGGTAAATACTACAAGATCCTAAGTACAAATACTCTCTTCTCTAGAATTTAATTTATTAGGCAGATTAAAAATACAGTAATACAATAAATAAATCTTGAAGTTCAGTTTAGAAGAATCCATATATTCCTAAAACTCTCAGTATTTGTTTGTAACCTTCAGTTAGCTGAAACAATTCATCATAGCATAATAATTTTTGAATCAAGGTACCTCAGATCTGTTAATTTAATGGAATGTGTTGATGACTTTGAGGAATGAGTGGAAGAGATGCTGCCTAGGAAACAATCAGATAAGAAAGGCAGGAGTCCCCAGTGGCTTAACAGTCACAGAAAGAAAAGTTTGTACTTTCAGAATTGCAAGATTCTGCTTCTGTAGCCTTACAGTAAAGTAGAATTAGTTCATCTTATTGTGTTTCCTGTCTGGTTTACCTAGGAGGGCTGATTTAAGGCATGCATACAAAATCCAAGAGATATTACTCTCATGGAATTGAAATTTCAAGGATTTTCAGACTAGTTATATTGGCAAATTTGTGGCTTCTGCAGCACCTCCACAGTCATCCGTGGTCACATGATTTTTGATGCTCTCTACCAGTTTCCCATAAGCAAGGTCAATGGAGAAGCTGGCAGGAAATCAGAAATTGTTCTTGCTCCCCATGCTATTTTGCCATCCATGGTCACTCTGTTTATCTCTCTAGGTAAGTAAGTTTTGATTTATAATTGAAGTTTGTTTACCAATGCAGTTATTCTTCTATCACACTGAACTACTCTCTCAAAGGATTACCAAATGGGCCATAGGTTTGTCTTGGTTGTCTAGTTTTATTTAATATTAGGAGATATCTATGGATAATAAATTGGCTGATAGTTTGTTGAACTTCTATTTTCAGTTGGTCCATATTTTCCACACGCTGCATATTTTCCTGAGCCTTTTCTATGTAGACCATTGCTTGGTAAAGCAGAAGTCCTTCTTTCACTCAAATGTATAGTATATGTATGCTCTATTGATGTGTTTTGCCCCATAGGCCACCCAATCTATTGCTGTGGCATTATCTCTTCAATCTTGAACCATTTATTATAGCTCCAAAGAACCCTGATATTAAACTGCTCTTTGAGTCTTATCCAAGCATAATATGCTGTTCTGCTGAAAGGCTGGCACTGTGAAGAAGATGCAGAGGGTGTAATCACAGCCATTACAGAGAGCCATCAGTGTAGCCAAACCTACATTTTCCACAGTCAGCAGCAGGCAGCTCGATGAAAAGGAACTATTAGAAACCAAACCTTGCACTCAATGTGTGATAAACAGCAAAGAGAAAATCTATTAAAGAGCAGTTTCCACTCAAAAAGTCATACAGAAAAAAAAGCTTCAGTGTTAGTTTAAAAGGTCAGCTTTCTCAGGATAAACTCTCAGTGCCTGAATTGGAAACTTGCCATCCTGTATGGCTTCATCTCTTTTGGACAACCCCATTATAACAGGGGGTAGTGCATTCTCTTTTTTCTTTCTCACCTTTTCTGTCTTCATATTGTACGATCTCCAGGGCCATTGCAATTAGTCATGGAATGTTCCTTGGGGCATATAAACACCCATCCACTTTTACACACATCCAGTGTACCTAGTTTACAAAGTGTCATAAAAATTCTTAGGCAGGATTAGTTCCTAGCAGACCCCAAATTTCATTTAAGTGAGAAAAGCATAAAAAAGGGGAGGGTCTTTTCATCTTCTTTGTCTATTTGTCCATCTATCCATCCCTCTATCTCTCCATCCCTCCAGAAAATAGAGAAGAACTCCAAACAGGAAAAAAATTGCTAAGATCAAGAACCCTCATTCAAGTTTAAACTGTTGTTGCAGATGTTTGCATTCATTAATAGGCACTTTAATATGCACTTAAAAACCAATATTGCACCCTTGCCTAAGGAGGGACAGTATTTAACTTTATTAAAGGATTACAGGCTGATTTTATTCTTGAATAATGATTATAAAATTTTACTTCAATTTCATTTAAAAAGTGCTAAAAATTATATACATGAAGATCAATGTGGTTTCCTGCCTAAAAGACAAATGAGAGAGAATATGAGAGTTGCTTTAGATGTTACAGAATATTATCAAAAGCATACTGACAAGCAAGCAGCTTAATCTTTTTGGATGCTGAAAAAGCTTTTGACAATTTGAACTGGGATTTTATGGATAAAGTGATGCAAAAGTAAACTTTGAAAATAACTTTCTACAAAGCTTGAGACCAATTTATGTATCACAAAAGGCACAGATTATTGTAAATGATGATCTTGTGAGATTCAGAAACGAATGTCCTTTATTACCATTGTTGTTTATTTTTGTTTTGGAAGTTTTTCTTAGAGATATTAGACAAGAGACAAAGATAAAAGGTGTTCAACTGAGGAATCAACATTTTAAGGTTACTATCTTTGCAGATGATATGGTATTGGTATTGCAAGATCCCATAAGTGATATTGATTATGTCATGGAAAAATGAACAAATTTGAAAAATTGGCTTGAAAATAAACAAGCAGAAGACAAAGATCTTAGTCCAAAACATGACAGTATTGGTCCAAGAAACTTTAATTAACAAAACTGGTTTTACAATTGAAAAAAAGGTTAAATATTTGGGAGTTTAACTAACACGAATTGTATGCCGTTTCAAAATAATGATGTTAAAGTTTGACAGGGGATTTAGATAGATGGATTAAATTGCAATTATCTTTGATGGGTAGAATTTCCTTTATAAAAATGATTGTTTTACCTAGAATGTTATTTCTTTTTCAGATGATACCAATTTTGGTTAGAGATTTTATGTTTAAACAGTGACAAAAAGATATCTCCAAATTTATATGGCAAGGCAAGAAACCAAGAATAAGATTTAAAATGTTATAAGATGCAGAAGAAAGAGGAGGTTTAGGACTCCCAGATTTCAGATTGTATAATGATGTTTGTTACTTTGTTTGGTTCAAAGAATGGATTACTTTAAAAAATACAAGACTTTGGAGTTGGAAGGATTAACATAGTGTTTAAAGATCATTTTGTCAGGCGTGCCCTTGCAGCATCTGGAGTAGATACAGAGGGATTCTGTTACCAAAGATTCCACTATGGTTCTTTCCACATGAAGCCTTCTATAGGAGGGAGATGACAAAAACAATGCAATAAGTTGGATAAACAAAGCTATACTTTTGCTCATGAAAGGATGGAATTGGAATTGATTTTATGTACAGGAGGTAATGATCTAATAGCAAAAATGTATAAGTTGTTATTGAAACTTAAATTAGAGGATGAGTATGTTAAAGAATGCATGATGAAATGGGCAAAAATCTTTGGGTATAGTATAGTATAGCTATAGGATCAGTGGGAGCATGTATGGTCTAATGGTAGAAAATGTACTTTGAATTATGATGTTGGAGGGTATTTCTACAAAATGATGTGCAGATGGTACTTATCTCCTGATCAATTGTCTAGAATGCACAATGGAATATCTAATAGATATTGGAAATGCGATCAAATCAGGTACATTTTGCCACATGTGGTGAACTTGTAAGGAGATCAAAAATATCTAATTGATGGTGTACAAAATATTCTTAAGTACAAATTATTAATGAAATCAGAAGCTTTTCTTTTGGGAATAATGGATTCTCATTTTGAAAAACAGTATGGAGAGTTTTTTGTATATAATATCTGCAGCGAAATTGGTTTATGCCAGAATTTGGAAAGAGGAAAAAGTTCCTACAGTGGAAGACTGGCTATTGAAACTGATGGAATTGGCAGAGATGGCAAAATTGACATCATCCTGAGCGACAATAATCTAAAGAAGTTTTGGGCTGTTTGGAAGCCATTCTGGGAATTTCTGCTGGATAAATACAATAAATGGGTTTATGTAGAAGGATTAGTGGAATAAAAATTTATGTTAAAGTTTTTAGTAGAGAAAGAAATATTGCATTGTGGTTAGGATGAAGTATATGATTGAGTGAATTAGGATTGTAAATTGAAGGGTGGTGTATAAGAGGGAGCATGATAGAAAGGAAAGATATAATATGAATAATAATGGAATAAATTAGTTTTAATTTCCTTTCATTTATTATAGATTAAACATAGTTATATTAATTAGATTTCTCTTAAGATTAAAATGTATGAGGGGACATGATTTTTTTATTAGATTGTAGAAGAGATGTTCATGCAGACTAAAGTTGGGAATATATATTTGTTACATATATATTGCTTTGTATTTAATTTATATATGTCTTTTTGTCTTTTTTATGTATTTTATTTATATATTATGTCGTTTTTTATTTTTTTTAACATATTTTTATTTTTCATATTTTATTTATAATAAAAACAAAAAAAAATTTTAAAAACCATTAAAAAAAAAAAATCTTTTAATTTCCTTAAAAAGAATGTAACTGACCTCAGATAATACTGTATTGCCAATATTAATCTCATTTGTCCTAGTATTTCTGATAAAAACTGTAAAATAATTGTGAAATTGAGGAAATGTGTCATTCCCATTTTTTGCCATTGTCTCAAACATGTTTTACTATTTTTTTCCAGATTCCAATCCTTTTTTCCCCAACTTTACTTCATTGCAGTTCTTGTAAAGGAAGTGAGCTGATCTAAAATATGATGTTGTTTAAGATGCTGCATTTAACTGTCTTCTCAGCTTCCAATACAGTGTACAGTAACTAACTTACAACAAAGAAAATCCTTTAAATATCTCCCCCTGACAGTAATATAATAATATAATGGTAAATAATAAATCAATTTGTTTTATTTTTATGACATCTAAATCAGCTTCCTGAATTATATGCCTTCCTCTGCCTAATGTAGAATGGACAATCTATGCCCTAAAATCCACATATGGCCTCTAAATTTCTTTTTTGAGACTCCCCAAAAACCTAAAAATTGATATTAAAATTATCAGCAACTTTTTGGTGACATTTAATTGGAGGAAATTGGTGTACCCATAAACAGGCTTAATACATCTATAATAGTTACAAATGTTTCCCTCTGGTGTTATTGTGTGTATGGTAGAAATGAAGAAAAATGGAAAATAACAAAATATCCTGCCTCACAGAATGTTGATAACCCCTTTGCATTGTTGTACTGATTATAGCTTTGGCTACAGAAAAATATCTTCATGTATCTCTGACTGTAGTTATAGCTCTATTGCTCATGATGGTCAAAAAGTTGCCTGCCAAATGATATTATGATCGTTTGTCACATAGTCAGCCAGATGTTTAGACTGGATTTGGCATTTTTATTCATCTAGTGAGTCCTTCTCAAGGACCTTGGAAAGGCAAATGTTGTTCAATGGTGTTAGGGGTATTGTTGCAGGATGTAAGCTGTTCCAATATTATTATTATGGTTGATCCACAAATATCTACATGTACCTCTGACTATAGCTATAACTCTATGACCCATGGTGGCCAAAATGTTGCCTACCAAGTGACGTTATTATGGTTCATCACATAGTTAGCCAGATGTTTGGACTGGATTTGGCATTTTATCCTCTTATCAAGTCCTTCCCAAAAACCTGGGATAGGCAGATGCTGTTCTTTGCTGGTGTTAAATATATCATCATAGGATATAAACTGTTCCAAGTAAAGCTGCTTTTTGCAATTAATTGTGATTTTGTCAATGCTGATGATGTTCAAGTTGTGCTCCAATTGTTTTGAGATTGCACCTAAGGTGCCTATTGCTACTAATACTGTTTTGCATTCTTTTGCCATAGTCATTCTACTTCTATTTGCAGATTTTTGTAATTTTCTCCAAATTTTCTCTTCTCTTCTGCTGCCACATCCACTATCCAGACTTTTGTCTTTCTTATCAAAATTGTTAAATCTGGGATGTTATGTGGCAGATGTTTGTCTGTATTCTAAAGTTCAAGAACATTTTAGCTTTTTCATTTTCTATTACTTTGTATATTTTGTGGTCCCATCAGTTCTTGCTTGCAAGTAAATGATATTTCTTGTAGATATTCCAAGGTATTATTGTTGCTATTTTGTCATGTTGTTGTTTGTAATCAGTCTGTGCAATCGTCTTGTTAGGTCCATTGTTTCATTAGCTTCTTTGCAGAGGCAGCATTTGCTATTTTTTGTTGTCTTCTCAATTCTGTCTTTGTATGCACTGGTTCCTAAGGCTTGGTCTTGTGTGCCAGAATTAGCCCCTCTATCTCTTTTGTCACTTTTCCTGCTCTTAGCCATTGCTTGTGATTATCTGATTTACCAGCTTTTTTTGTGCACTAGCCATGTAATCCTTGCCTTGCCATGTCTCTTTTCTATTCTTCATTTGGTCTTTCTTGTATGCCAGTTTCATCTCTCCTGTACTCAGAAATCACTGATATCTAGCTTCAGTGCATTTTCTCCACTTTCCTTCAGATATTCTTCCAATGCCCTTTTTCCTTCTTCAACAGACTGGTATACATGCAATATTCCATGCCCATATATTTTCCTTGGTAAATAGAATCTGTCAACATTGCTGTGTGGATGAAGGGCATGATTCATTATCATTTTTCTGGTCTTCCTATCCAGTGCTTTTAATTCTGCTTGAGTCCAGTCCATATTCCAGCTGTGTATCTAATAACTGGAATTGCCAAGATGCTATTGATGGTATTTCCTCCATTGAATTTGGACTTTTAAAGTCTTCTTTACTTTCATGACTTCTAACCTCATTCTTGACTTCACTGTGTTTGATGTGAGATTGAAAGATACTCTGGTATTTGTAGTTATTGTCTTCATCCAGATATTATTTCCATAGGGCATCTTGATTCCTTCAGTTGGAGAAGGTGGCACATTTCTCCCATCCAAACTCCACTGCAATACCTTGGCTGTATATACAATTTTCAATTTTATTTTGTTTCAGTATGTTGTTCAATTGTTTGGTGGGTATAGACCAGTCAGATGTTTCAACCAAAAGTCATGCAGTTTATCTTTACCTGGTGCTGACCATTTCTTGATCTTTGCCCTTTTCTTCACCATGTCTGCTGTAATGATAAATACTTTCATTTCAGCTTCTTTTTATTCTTATCCACCTTCTTTATCCAAGCTGCACACTCTTGTTGTATTTCTTTGGGTTGTCACAGAACTGCACTGTTTCTTCTTTGTCAGGTATTGACTGACTCACTGCAGTCTCTCCATTGATGGATTGGTAAAAATATTTCTGATTTGACTGAATAGGAGATTCTGTCAGTCGTGTGGAATCCCTGGATTGTTCTAGAAAGATTATAAGGATGGTGTTACATGTGATTGTTGACTCCTAATCTAAAAATTGGTTGTAATTAAACATGTAGCATCTTTGTATCCTAAATCTAATGAAATATTATGTAGGTTTCATCTAAAACAAGTACTGAGAGATTTGTAGGATCACATTAGTTTCAGAAATCCATTAACCAGAGACAGATGCAAAGAATAAAATAATTTTAATCCAGGATTTTGGTAAAAATTCAAAAATTAATAAAGTGTTATAGTATCTTTTCCTGAATATTCTTGCCTCAAAGCTATGGAACTTTTGTAGCTGCAGTTGTTAAAAAGCTGAAAACTCAAAAATAATGCTGGTAGCTAAAATACCCAATAATTCCATTTAAATGTTGGTTTACAATTATACATTTACAAAAGTATTATGATGATCACATTTGAAACTAAACTGTTGGGCTGAAAGATCTTCCTCTAAATTGAATTCCTTGGTTTAGATCTATAGATCAAGTATCTGCTTTTACTAATTAGGATTTATTTATATAGTGGCTGCAAAGTGAATAAAGAGCCCTGCGATACAATACAAAAATGTTTCTCTCTAGAAATCAAAACTAATCTGGCCTCATTAAGTCTGATGTTCTGTATGTGATGGTTCATTATCCACCGAAAATGTTTGAATTTGGTATTTGATCTGTGCCACACCAGCTCTTGAAGTCCTTTCAGCATGTGATGGTAGATATAGTAAGTTCAACATTACAAGGCAGAACAGATTGGAAGGATCAGTCATTCTCCAATGGAGATGATAAACCAACCTTTCACAACAATTATCTAGTTAAAACACCATTAACAATTAATGACATACATCACCAAACTTATTGAACCCATTAAAGACTAATTTACTGGCTATAAAAATATGGCATTAAGAATTTATGGATCATTAGTTTTTATTTCAGAATGAAATATAGCTGACTGAAACTCACAGGAACTGTTGAAAACAATCATTCATTAAAAAATCCATTAAATATCAATGTTAGTAGTAAATGAAATGGGAGCATGTTTGTAAATGTTTGCACACAAAATGCAAACATTGTATCTTTTGAATGGCTGAAGATTGCTTTGTCAGAAAAGATTGAAATCTACAATTAAATAATTCAAACAATGTTACTTACAATTAAAAAAACTCCTTTCGAATGGAAAAATTGATCAAAATTCTGATCATGGTTTATTAATCACAGCTAGTTATTTTGAAACACTGTTAAGGAAATTAGAATAACGTAAAAATTAGTTAATTAATTTCTTTATGCATTTCTGATATGTTAAGTTCATAATGAGCAGCTGTTTTCAGTCTTATACATTAATTTTCAAACTTTATGTCTGTCTCAAATTTAACTATCTGATTAAATTTAAAACTACATTTGTGTCATTATAAAATAGCGTAATTGGTCCAAAGTTAAGAATCTTTCTGTGTGGTAAAGAAATGATATATCCAACTAATATCAACCTGATATTATTTCTAAACCCTTTAATTGCTTAAGAACTATCTCTGGTTGCAGAAATCTTACTGCTATTTATTGCTCCATATCTAAGTACTATTGTCTCAATATATGGTCTGATTGATTTTGTTTGAGTCAGAAGCTTAGCAGGTTCAGGTTCATTATAGATAGTGACCATGAGTGAAACCCAGGACTGTAAATTGGATTGGAAATGTTCGAAAACATCCTGGCAGAAGCAATGACAAATTACTTCCACATGGTTGCCAAGAAAATCTTCCATTTGATAATATGCTCTAATGTTAATTATTTATCTGGGCAAAAAATTAAGGATTGATCTGTTCATACAAAGTTCCATTTTTTCCCACAAAATTAAATCATTTCTCCTTTTTTGCATAAGTTTTTTGTGACCTTTGAACTCTTAATGTTGCTGACCTTACTGAATATATTTTATAAAATCATTAAATCTCCATGGAACTTTGGAATCTTTGACTTTTAAGAAAATCATTTTGGTTCCTTGACAAAACTGCCTTTTGTTAACTCTCATTCTCATCTAGATCTTAAACCAAAAGGGCCATTTTGAAAAATGAATTTTCTTATTTTCCATAGCCATACTTTCTACCCATGAGCTCCTAAAAACAAAGATGGACAACATACAGCGCGTGGATGACATGTGATTCTCAGTATATTATTGAGCCTTTTGTGAATGTTTTTTTGCAAACAATCAGTTCAATTCTTCTTCTCTTGATAGCTCATTAAATGAGAAGGAAGGAGGAGGAGAGAAGGTTAAGAGAACCTTTGAGATAATCTGCAAGGTATACTGGCCCTCAAGAGAAAAGAGGTTTCAATAATTGCTACTATTCTAGTCTCTCTACTGAAACAATTTAACAACTTTCATCTTGCCTTCAAGTGAAAAATTGGAAAATATAGATCAAATTCATCTTTAATAGACCATACAGAGGGCTAAAAGAAAGAAAGGCAGAGAGAAATGTATGTAGTCACACTATTATACCAAATGATTCTTGCCTGATAATCCAGCTTGTCTAAGCAGCTTGTCAGCTCAATTTTCAAAGCTAAGTTCCTTATTTTCCAAATCTTGTGCATCACACACAAGAGGCAGATTGCAAGAAATGTAAGAATACAAGCAAACAATAGGAAAAAAAAGTCTTGCTTCTTTAACAAAAAACAAAAAAGGAAAGTGTTTTTTTCACATGATAGATATTTTGAGAGCTAAAAGGATATATGGCTAAAGTGTGGACTGATACTGAGGAAACTCAAATTCAAACTCAAGTTTGATGCTGTGGGGGAAAAAATTGAGAGAGTGCTGTGAGCTCTCAATGGAAACTGGGGACATAAAACTAGTAAATTCATTAGTTCTGATTTCCATTCCATAATTTCAAAAGAAATATCACTGGAAACCTGATGAAGTATTGAAGACTCTTCTTTCAAGCAATATTTCTGGTTGTGCCAAATCTCTTTCAATGTTGTAGAACTTCCTTGGTGTAATTTGAGAAAAGCATAATGTAATTTTTCTTTTAATAATCCTGTTCGATTACTTGACTGGTTAAAGAGTTCTTTACAATTCAATTCGACACAGCAAACTATAATAAATGAATGGTCAAGGTTTGTCACCTGTATGAAAATAAAATGCTAAAAAGCATATTGTTCTTATAACATCTAGAAGATAATCCTCATGTAAAGCCAATACTTTCTGAATTGCAGATTGCCTGAAATGAACAGCTGGTCCTTCTCAGCTTCTTCCAGAATTCCAATCATACTTTAATTAAATTGAGACTTTAGGAATACTATTTTGCCCTGAAGTAACTTATCAGCCTTCAGTAAATCAATTATAAATAAGTTAACTGACTTCCAACTACGATATTCTCATCTGCAACCAATCTGATATTGATAGTTTAACAGTATGTTCAATAGCATTTATCTGTCAGTCAATCAATCATGGTGTATACTCCACACTTCCAGCAATGTCATATCCTCTTTCTTTTAGAAGAGAATAGCCATCACATCCTTATTAGTTACTAAAACTATTATCTTAGTGGAGAAAGTAATCGCATACCATCCAAACAAATAGCCCACAAGTCCTGTCCTATACCACCAGTACAGTGGAACTTTGGATTGCGAGCATAATTCGTTCTGGAAGAGTGTTCTTTGTCCAAAATGCTTGTATACCAAAGCGAATTTTCACATAGGAAATAATGTAAAGTCAGATTTGGATCCAGTTTGGATCCATTCCAAACACCCAAAAATATTTATATAAAAATCCTTTCAATGGTATTTTACGTTCAAATGAATTGTCCCTAATATCTGAAACAAATAACAATGATTAATACACAATATAAAGTAGAAATAAAACAAATTAATCAGCACTTTAACTTTTGCTAGAAGATTTTGA
>JANHZU010006399.1:27759-49028 GCA_032468055.1 Acrochordus granulatus | reverse complement strand
AAAGTCTCAAATTAAATGTCTCTCAGGGGTTTTTTTATACATTCCAACTTTAACAGAATTGGACCTGGCTAGTTCTTAAATGGATAGCTATTGGCTTTTAGAATAGCAAACTAACTAGCAGTCAAGAAATATTCCACAAACTAGCATTTTGTAGGGCAGAATTGAAAGCCTTAGGAAAGAATTTCAGATGCCATGACATATTGATACAAAGATCAGAATCATACAGGCAATGGTTTTCCTGTAATATTTTATTTGAAAATTGGATTTTGAAGAAGCAAGATAGTAAGAGTGTTGGTGCTTTTGAATATGAGGCTGGAGAAAACTCTTGAGAATACCAAAGATAGACAAGAAAATAAACAGATCACAGAGCAAATTGAGGGAAGAATTCCAACCTAGGAATGGTGCTTGGTTAATGGCCTTTAGAAGTACAAAGTGGAATACGGAAACTCAGCGGAGAGAACAGAATCTCCTGACCCATCTCATATTAAATCAAGTGTCCTGAAGTTGGTTTTTCTAGATGCTGAGATCATCTTAAAGAAAACACATAAGCAGCAAATCTTTATATTTGGATTTGGAAGGTATGATGCTTCAAACATGTGACATATTTTTTTTCTGGACAAAAGATGAAAGAATCCAGGGTCTCATGATACTGCAGATTATGCTAATTGAATAATGTATTTTAGTTATGATTTTGCTCTTCTTAACCCAGGATATGCAAATTCATAATCTCATTTGTTCTGGGTGTCATTTCTCACAGTTCTTTTTACAGGCCTTGGTATCCAGCTTTGAACAAGATGGACAATTGTATGTTGGAGGCAGTTTCTGTAATCTCAGACCTGGATCTAGATAAGGCTGTGTGCATGTAAAAAATGATTGAGAAAATGATTTCCAGACTTCATATGAGTACAGCACCTCTTGGTTACCAAACAGTTATTTCTATGTGAGCTTGAAGCAAGATGCCACTGCTTTAAGAAGTCAACTCTTCAAGTGACTCTTAAGGCAGTGGGATCTTTTTTCAGGATTTTGTGGAAATCTTAAATGGCTGCTGTAATGGATAAAAAACAGGTATGTTTGTGTGAAGTCCACAATTACATTTTTACTAATTGATGGCCAGGAATTCTCTACATCTGGAGAACATCTTGTAGGTTGAACAGTCTCCTTCATCATAAGCAGTACCAGAACAAGTTTTAAATGATTCTAGATATTGAATTCCAAATTCTCACAGCTTACGTAGATTGCTCTTATTCATTCAGTATTGTACTATTCCCTGCAATAATTTTCATTTTGTTTCCCTCAGAAATATTATTCTTTTGCTAAAGCTGCCTTATTGCATCCATGAGGCCAGAGAGGGTCAATGAGAATTTGGATCTATACCACTGTCTCTGATTTCCTACTTCAACTCCTACTTGAGTATGCTGGTATCTACATCGCTATCTCAATTCACCCCCATGTTTAATATTTTTATTGCCCTGCATTGTACATTGGGAACTGCCTTGAATTTTGTGAATAATAGGTGGGATAAAGATATAACTTCAAATTTAGTATCCAGAAATATTCCCTATTGAAAAGAAATATGACTCAATACAACATGAATACAATGTGTAAAAATATATCTTGCATTTGATGCTCATTTGACAATGTTGGTTTCATTTGACAATGTTGGTTGCATTTGCAAGTACAAATAGTTGCTTATCAGTGTTACTTTCTCAGTCAAGTTTTTTGACATATAGTATCTACATACTCTAAAATGTACAACTCATATTTGTCTGGAGGTATGATTAAAGCAATATTGGCTCTCACTCAGTGTCACAAACCAACTCCTTTTGTTACCTTATGAGCAAAGAGGAAGGAGGAGGAGAAGGGAGGTGGAACTAATCAAATGGTAAACAAAAATACCTGCCCTGAAATGAGAATGGTAAGTGTCAACAATGACATTGATTGTGTCATATGTTCCATTATGATCCTTATTGTTATTACCTAATTGCTGAACCTAAATGAAACAGCAGTTGCAAAGCACTGCAGGAGTCCAACATTAATTAATATGAATGAGTATATAGAAGTGGTATATGTATCTACTTGCAGATTGCTTTTTATATTCATAAACATGTTGTAAAGCTCTTATTTGTTCTATTTGTTCACAAGGGCATGTGGCAGATTATAGTGCAGCCTAGCTACTCCTTTGTTGTTGTTTTGTTTTCTTTTTCAGCTGTTTAAAACCTGTACAGATACACAGTCATTGTGTACGTACATCTCACATCCCTGCCTCTCAACAGATGTTAGCTAATGTGGTTGTAGAAGGTTCACCGTGGTTGCTGCGAGCCCAATAAATCTTCCTCTTAAATGCAGGCACTCCACCATCTCAGCATCTTCATCCTATAATACATTTTAATTACTTGGCTATTCAAATTATACTAAATTAGATCTACACAAAGTCATATCACAGATTTCTCAATTTACATTTAATCCACTGCAAACCAAACAATGATATTAGAAGTGTGGGATGCTGAGAAGGGGGGGCAGGAGAAATGTGGAGGCAAGGGGGGGCTTTTATTAGAAGTTGTAGGCGCTCCTGAAGTTTGATCTCTTAAAAATTATTAAGTGACAAGGATTACTAGCAGTAAGGTTCTCTTGCTTCCCCATTAGCCATTTAGGTGACAGCTGCTGCATTACACATAAAGATGAACCATTCCTTGAGGGATGACAGTAGTTCCGCTGTGACACTACTGGCATAAAGCATTATCAGACCATAGCTGTGCTTAGAGCCATCACAGTCTCCTAGGCACCTATCAGTAGCCTCATTATATGCATCACAGAATGTCTTAAAAGAACAGTGCCAGGCTTCACAGCTTTGCAGCTCATTTGAGAAGCGGAAATTAAATGTCCCAAGAGAAAAAAACAGGCACATTGTAACAGCACCAGAGCTGTACCACCAATAACATGTTGACTACTGCAACACACTGACTTCTGTCTCATTAATTTAATAGGCTCCTGAAATAAGGAGGGGAAGAGAGAGTGAAAGAAGGAGCATTTCCAAACAGATGACCAAAAACGGCTCTTCTCACATTCTTGTTGTAGGCAACGCCTGAATAAGAACTCAGTAATAATTTCAATCTCAGCTCTGACTATCAGAAGTACTGGCATGGTTCACAGATAATGCTAAGCAGTAATGTGGTTTGCCTGAAGCATGAGCAAGCCCATCTAAGCCAAGGTTCTGTGGTATGATCAAGAAGAACCCCTTAAAATAACCCTGGATAGACCTTATGTATGAACTTGACCAATGTGTGATCGCAGAATAGGAACAAAATTAGAAAATCCATTTGCACCTAATTATGGTGCAAACTTGCCCTGACAACTTTTTTTCAATGTTTCCATGTAATTTCCTTTACTTTATTTTATTCCTAGATCAGGAGTAAGACAAGCTGAAGTCATCTTTATACCAGGATGAAAATACTCTTTCCAGTACCATCCAAGGGCAACTTTAAGATGTGTAGAATATGTTACACATTCAGTCTGGTGTAGTGGTTAAGGCAGCAGGCTAGAAACCAGGAGACCAAGAGTTCTACTCCTGCCTTAGACACAAAACCAGCTGCGTGGCCTTGGGCTTGTCACTCTCTTTCACCCCTAGGGAAGCAAGCAATGGCAAATCATTTCCAAACAACAGTGCCAAGAAAACTACAGGGACTTGTCCAGGGTGTTCCCAGGAGTCAGCACAGATTCAAAGGCACACACACCCAAAAGAAGCTGTTAAACTTTGCCCTGTGTTACATGCAACTTGAAAGAGAGGAAATAGAGGTAGGAAATAGGGATCTGCAGTAATAGAGTTTTCTTCTGTCTCAAGGATGGGTAGAAAGTGCTTTAATTCAGCAATAGGGAAAAGCTTGTAAACTTTATTTGTCCTGATGTAGACTTAATCTGAAATACAGAAATGGTCAGTCCAGCAAGGTAGCTGGATTTGGAGTTGTCCACAGAGGATATGCAAGGGATAAATCAAGCATTGGGTTATCATGATGCAAATTCTGTCCCTTTCATATATGTCTTGTGACTTCACAATCATATACAAAAGAGGTTTATCTTAGATTGTGATAACGCAACACTAATTGCATTGTTTTGATAAAAGCATCAGATCACACTTCGGCTGAATGAAGGAACTTGTTTTAAGTAATCTTGGTGGAAAATAGGATTTTGTATGAATAACAAGATTTTATAAACATAGTTGTGGTGGGGTAGGAAAAGGCAAAAAATATTGTGGGCCAATGCTGTATTTGGTTACAGAGAATTTGAATGAGTCCTTTTTTCTATAATAATCACATTCTTGCAATATAAAGTAATTAGGAAGTATATTGAAATATTTTCTTTGCTGAACCATTGCATTAGGTGTGTAAGAGCTGTAGCAATAAACATATATTGCTTTTATATTTTACAATGGTTAATAAGGCAACTTAGCCTCAAAACAATTCTAACTGCAGATATGGGCAAAGATAAAATTGCACAGTCTTAGACTTTCAAGCATGCCCACAGAGCTTGGATAAAGCTCTAAAGGGGAAAACAGAAGGTACACAGAAATCCACTAAAGAGCAGGAAAAAAATGCCAACTCAAAGAAAAAATGTTCTATAATGTAACAGAGTCAGTCAGTACTTTACATATTTAAAAGGTGGTCTCTCATCTTGGCTGGGGAATTTTGGGATTTGAAGTCCTTGTATCTTAAAGTTGCTAAATTTGAAAAATGCTGGTCTACACGCTCTGTGTAAGAGAGAATGAGAACAGGTTGGTGGGAAGAAAAATGTAAAAAATGAGAAGTCACATTTTCTTTGCAATATAATGTAATCAAAACCACTTTTTCTTAAAAGGAATCTTTTCTCTGGATGAGCTGCTGAAATGGACTGCAAAACTATGAAATAAACATTTGAGTTGTTGACAATAGTTTCCACAAACAGTACCAGCAAATGTCCTGGTAATACACATACTACTTCTAGGGATAATGCATAGGATTAAATCTGTGTCAAAGCAGCATTAATTCAGAGTCTAGTGGGGTGTTTTTTCTTAAATATCTTCCATTAAAAATGTCTTGAATGAAAAAGAGAAAAGAAAAAGAACTAACTGAATTTAGGTCTTACTAACTTTTAAAACTTGTGTCCAGGTTTTAAGTAGTGGTTCCTGTTCTGTCCTGCCAGACTTGGGCACCACATAAAGGGTTAAGTAAGTTCTTAGTATCTGAGTTAGAATCATAAGGTAAAATTATAATGCAACATAAGGATGTGATTTCTTAACCACACCACCTTAACCATATTTACTTAGCCATAGTTCTCATGCTACTTATTTCTATGTAAATTTGCTTTGAATACAAGAAACTTCTTCACACATCCCAGAAAGATTTTGAGTGTATTCAGTTCTTGTTTGTTCCATTATCTTCCATAATTTGTACAGCAGTGGGCAAAATAAGGGCAGTGAGTACAAAGGAGAGTAGGAAAGCCATGCCACAAAGAGTGAAGCTACAGCATAGATTGTAAAAGGAATTTGTGCTTGGGTAATGAAAGCACTGAGAAAACCTTATCTCAGCTTACAAGCTGCAAGTCTTCAGTATTATAAACTTGATTCATTTCTCCTGAGGAAGGATCACTTTTTGCCTCAACTTTATACAAGAGAATTTTTTTCCCCAAGAGCGATTAATATTCAGAATTTTGGAAAGGCCCAGCAAAAAATAGCCAGGCCGCAGGCAATAAAAAGATTTAAATTAAAATAAAAATAGTCAAGAAGTCACTGGCGGCGGCAGTGACTTTATGGCCCAGATATTTCCAAGCTCTTTTCATCCATCACAAAAGGGCTCTTTTTGTTGTTGCTTTGTTTTGCTTCGGCTGACCTACAATATGGCTGCCAGTGCTTGCTTCTGATAAGCAGTGAGCCATACAGAGGTTGTTATGCTTTCCTCCATTCAGCGTGCCAATGCCTATGCATGGGCCATAATGTGTGACAAACAAGCAAATAACAGGTGACACTCCTATTTCTCATGGCGGTCCAAGGAACCTCAAGTCAGACCGTATTATAGCCCACTCTTTATGGAGTTGCCACTGAAATGGCTGGAATTCAAAGCTGAAAGCTGATGCCTGTAAGACAGACAAAAAGGAAAATCAAGTACTGTACTTATCTGGATTTTGCATTATTAATCTGTTCAGGAAGATCATGTTGGTAAGGTAAGAAAGAAGAATAAGATGATCAAATACATTTTTGTTTGTTCACCACTTTAGTCCAGAAGGTCTTCATTAGTTCTGATCTGCTAAACAAGTAATGTCTAGGAGGAATTTCTTGGGGCTTTGTTGCTCTTTTTTTCTAGGCAGGGAACAATAACCGAGTTAACAAGCTCTGAGTTGCCTTTAAAAAATCCTCAGCGTCAAAATTTAAAGCATATGTGAGTGAGTGATCTTCAAATCATTCTATACAGATAGTCCTCACTTTACAAAGGTGACTGGGACTAGAATTTCCATCACAAAGTGATGTGATCATAAAGTGGGACATCATGGGATTGCATCAGTTAGCAATGGCAATCCTGGCAGTCCCCTGTTGCTGTAGTTAAGCAAGGATTTTGGGTCATTAAGCAAGGAATTCAGATGACTGCAACTTATGACTTCCTGCTGGCTTCCAACAAGCAAAGTCAATGGGGAAGCTGGCAGGTAGTTGCAAGTCTTTCAACAAGCCTTTTCTTAGGCAGCTCATAAGCAGACCAGTGGGGGGGGTAATACTATGGAGTGCAGGTGGGCAGGTGTGGGTGTTGTGACAGGTGTGTGTGTGCGCACATTGTGGGTGGGCATGCTCTATGGAGTGTGAGGTTCCTGGGAGGGATCCTCTTTAGGTGATATCAAAATATAAATATTCTTGTTTGTAGTTTCTTCCATGAAAATGAAGAGCAAGTGGCCACATATATGTTCTCTCTTCCATGCACTGAATCTAAAAAAAATGTCAGTGTTAGTGATATACAGTATCATGCAGTCCTCCCTGTGCAAATTAAAGCACTTGATTAATTTTTCATCACTGCAATGGCTTGACAATGCTACAAATTGCTAATGTGAAAATTCTCTACCTATGAACTGTCATATATCTTCATTTTGTACAATGCAGTACTAAAATATGGATAACATTAGGTGAACCAAAGAATTGAATGACAGCTTTAGACAATCTGAATTCATATCTTCTATTGCTGTATCACACACGATCCTCTTATGTCCTATGTCTCTTCCTAGGTCAGAGATTAAAAATAAATGTTCTACCTACACTGCACATAGTCATAAGAACTCTCAGGTATCTCTGCTGCAGAATGAAAATATGAATAATTTTCTATAAAAGAGATTGAGTAATAATAAGTGTATGAATTTCGCAGTGAATTCACGTAGCAAAGAAATTGAATGGAACTACTATGAAATATTGTATGAAATGGCAAAACAGTGACCATCCCGATTGAAGCTCTGAATGCTATTCATATCATGATCACACCGTAAACTCAGGAAATCAAGTGATCTACTTAGACAGAAATAATAGGCCTGCTTCTTAATTCATATCTGTATGTTTTCCCTTGTGTTTTACTAGTTTTCCTGTGAATAGCTGCATTCCTGTTAGTTTCTTTCTTAATTAAATAATTGCATTCTTACATCTTACCTTTCCCTTTGACTATAGAGAAGGAGGAAATCACTATGTTTAAACTACTTTTAAACAAAAAGTGAAAATTACGAAATCCTTTACATGTCAGTTTCTATATCCCATTTCAGTGACATTCCCCAATATCTGAACAGGAAACTTAGAATTCTACCCTCAACGTGTTTACCAGATTTAGTTGGTAAACTGAATATCTCAGTGTTCAAGGCAGACATAATGAATGCCAAATAAGACAGTTTAAATCAAACCCATTACTTTGTCCAAATTAACAATATTAGAAGCTAATTTAATGACTCTTCTGAGAAATAGCACCATTAAATGAAGTTGCATGATAGAGAACAGCATTTGCTAAGGTCAATTATGCTATGAAGCAGGGTGTGTTGATTGCTTTAGGCGGCAGATGCTGAGAGGCAAGGGAGCAGCACATGACACTGGAGGACAGTTGACTGGGCCCCCACAGCCTGTCTTACATCTCTGTGGCCTCAGCTGTACTGTCCCGTTACTAGTGTGAAACAAGGCCAGTCTGAAACTGATGGAAGGAGGAGTATGATCTTTTGCTTCAAGCAGGAGAACGTTTTGGATTATGTGGCAGCTTCTGGCATGGCTACCTCCCCCAGCTCCCAATCTGCCTTGATCTCCTCATTTGTCTCAGGGGAAAAAAAAGAAGCAGCCTTTTTAAAACATAGTGGTTCTTATCTTCCTAAAAAAAAGCAATGCGTTATTTCTAAGCTTAGATAGTATATCAATAGATGTAGGAGTAAAGATGAGAACAATCAGAGGCAGATGTTTGAAGATGCAGTAGTTATACCAAACAAGACAATAAGTTTGGATATAATTGCTTAATTAAAGTTCCAAACTGTACAAAGAGAGTGAGTGAGAGAGAGCTGATCTGACCAGAAATATTTACTTAAAACATAGATCAAGTTTTCCAACAATTTTTTTTTCTCCAGGACTACAGTTTTCTGTCACTGACTGCGAAGAGATCTGCCAAACATAAGATAGCCATCAGGAGATGAAAATCCAAGGAGGGAGAAATCCTCATTCTGTGAAAAAACATTTGTTCCCTTTTGGATTTTTGGAATTTTGTCATATTTTGGCTCTTGAATGTTATCAGAGCTCATGTGGGAAGACATATCTTTAGGAAGTCATGTGACATTGATAAAAGGAGTCCGAATCAACAAATAGCAGCAAAGTTTGCTTTGATTGATTTTCATAAACAAAGTCATACAACAATTCAAATGCCAGTGTGAAAAAGCATTCACTGCCGTAGTTCAGTCAATTCAGTTGAAGGAAGTGGCATTTTGTACACAGAGACACACACAAAAGGCAAATGTTGCACCATCCTTTTTTACCCTCTCCTCTGTGGTTGTTCCTGATTAAAGGATGGCTAGAGCCAATCATCTAAGTAGTTTCTTACAGAAGCAGAGCTCACCGTCTATATAAATTTCACAAATGTTGGCTCTCCTCCTCACAGTGAAGTCCTCACAATACATATTCTAGAAATTCATCATGCCCCACTCAAAAAACAAAACAAAAAAATTCCCAAAGACTTCATTAGCAAAACCATTGATGTTTATCAGTGTAGAAACTTCATACAAATGTGAGAGAGAGATAATACAAAAGAAGGAAGCGTGTGGTTGTAGTTATTGTCACTAAAAGTGGTCCAACCCAGTTTGCTGAATTTATACAGTTGATTGTTCTTCATATTAGCACATCACATGTTATGTAACTTTATTCCTGAAACAATATTTATTGGTTTACTCTAATATCCTTTATATAAACACATATATACATACACACATGCATACATACACACATACATAAACACACACATATAAAAATATGTGTGCGCGCACATGCATGTGTGTGCATCTGTATCTGCGTGAAGTTCTGAAAACATTTAATGGCAAAGATATGCAAAAACTCAGAACACTTGAAAGGGGTAAACATCTTATTTTCGCAAAAGGTAAAGGTTTCTCCTGCCAGTTATGGATGACTCTAAGGGGTGGTGCTATCTCCATTTCTTAGCCAAAGAGCCAGTGTTGCTCAAAGATACTTCTGTGGTCATGACTTTATGCCAAGGCACGTGGAATCTGTTAACTTCTCACCAAAGGTGGTACCTATTTATCTACTTGCATCTTTACATGATTTTGAACTGTTAGGTTGGCAGGAGCTAGGAAGACAATGGCACCTCGCCCTATTATGCAGTGGCTCTTGGATCTTGAACTCAAACTGCCCACCTTCCAGCTGACAATCCCAGCATCTCAACTGCTTGCACCGCTGCGCCCATTTTATTACAGAACTACATGTTAAAACAGTAATATTAAGGAAGGGCTTCAAGCTTGGAGTTAAATTGCATTTGAAATAATTACCTAGTTATAATTAATTGCTAGTTGTTTGTGCTGTGGTGCAAAAATATCCCCAACAACTAGAGAGCTTTTTTTAGAGGAATCAGAGAGTTCTTAATTAAAGAAGATGTTTACCTTTAACTGCTTTTCAAGCAGTCATCTGAGCATTTGTGCAGAGAGGTGATGCAGCTCTGCAAAACCATCATTTATAGCCAAATAGATATTTCTGGGAAAAGCATCTCACTCTCCCTTCAGTTCCTTTGTTATCATTGCAGCAAAAGCATTAGCTTTCTCTATTATCCTTGCAAGAGGAAGAGCATGCATTGTTTTCATCCCATTTATTTCTTTGATGTCCTTTTATTGAAAAAAATAAATTTTTTCTTGATTATAGTTTCTACTGAGAAGCGGGATTTAACTTTTTTCCCCTTTAGGTCTTCAGACTTGTGGCAACAAGGGTGCCATTTTGGTAGTGCTCGAAAAGTGGAAGCATTTTCTTTGCCTCCTGGGTCTTAAAAAAATCCATTTATTGAATACTTGCCTCCACTGCCAACCATTTACTAAAGACTGGTGCAATATTTCATCTTGCCTTCAGGCAGTTCTTGAAAGAAAGTGCTTTTACCTACAGTCCTGATCAACCAAAAATCTCCGCAGCCATAAAAAATCTCCAGAGGTGGTTTGCACAGCTACCTCACTCAAATGTCCAGATACACAAGGAACAATCAGTATCATACATAGGTTTAATTTAGGTAGCTTCTGGAGTTTCTACTGTTAAGAGGTTAGTCTAAGCTATTTTGATTTATAAGTCTATTCATTTACTAATGTAAGAGGTATTGGCTAGCTGAGAATCAGGGGCTCATTTCATTTTCTAGTTGTAAGCTTGCTCCAAACTGATTCTGTTTCAATAAAACAGTATTAGATTTGATCCAAGTGGACAATTTGTTTTCTTTTCAGCCACTTCTATTAACGTTACTATTCCTGTAATAGCAATGTAGCAGGGAAATTTTTACACGAGAAAGTTTATCATAAAACAATGAAATAATCCAGTTGCTGAAATTCTTTGTTTTGCAGTATCACTGCCGTCTCCATTGAATCCAGAAATACACACAGTCCTTTAAACACAGGAAGGAGCCTCGTACTGATTCAGATTATCTGTCCAGCATTATCCATTCTGAGGTCAGTAACACCCTAAATCCCAAGCATTCACATTTTTTGTGAATTTCTTTTTTCACATTCCCACTAAATTCTGCCTCACTCTCTTAACTGAGGTTGTCAGAAAGCAGCGTAGGATCTTCTTCATACAAAGTACATGCATTGATTGGTTACCTTCCCCACATGAGAGTAATTCTTTCAAATCTATTCTCATAAGGAATGCTGACAGCTCAAATACTATTGACAATTTCTTCCAAAATGAGGTTATTGTTGAACAGAAGATCAACAGCTGCCATGCAGTTCTTCATTCTAATCACATTAGTTTATATTCATGCATGCCAATTCATTCTCACAATATTCACCTAGGCCAGTGTAATGAACAAACATGATGTGCTGGCAATTGTGACTTGAGATGATCAGAAAGAAAGAAATCTAGGCTATGACACAAACTCGATACCTAGATAGGTACAGAGCCCTTGGCTGTTATGGTAAGGGTGACCATAGTGACCATATTTATTTTCAAAATGCAAAGTCAGTAATCAGTACTTGGGAACATTTCCATCTGCCTAGAAATGACAAAAGTAAACTCAACTGTTGGGATTATCCTAGGAAGCCAAAGGAAGTCGCTGGGAGCAACCACATCAGTTTGCTTTCTGGTCAGTGAAAGTTTTTGAATTTTCTGTAGAGACATCCTTCTCTGGCAGCCATTTTGCGACAGCAATCACAACGTGCATTCAAAATTCCCACTTTATTCACCAATCTGAAAAGGTTTCTTAAGCCTGGCATAACAGACAGATCTCACACTAACATCTGCTCCTCTTGAGCACAGATTTGTCCATGTAAATTTTTAATCGTGATTCCATGTCCCAGGCTGAGATTACTGAAATAAAAAGGCACAACAAAATACAACGTGAAGCATATAATACCAGTTTTTTGAATGTCAGTGCATACTGACTTCCAGTTGTAAACACTGGCAGATGGTCACAGCTTCGGTGTGTAAGATTGCTCTAAATAGAAAATCAAGCAAGGGTCTAGCCTGATTTGGTTGTGTTATTTTTTTAAATAAATTATTATTATTATATTTTGCCCTGCACCAGCACTATAGCAACACTCACTAGTATCTATACGAACATGAGCTTCTCTTCCTCTCAAACATAGTGAAGCTATTGCAAATCCCACAGATTCTATATCATGCTGGGTCAGAGCTACCAAGAATCAATGCTGGCCTGCTGGTGGGAAGACAGAAGCGCATGAGCTGTTTGGCAGGAGTCCTCAGAAAAGAAACATGAACAGACTTTTCCCAGGAAACATGACATTCCACAAAGAGTGTTGCTAATTATATTTTATACGGTCACTATAGTTGGCAGTGGTGCAGAAGGAAACCCATGATTAACTACACCCTAAAGAAGTCCCTCTATCTACAATCCAAGCACATCTTAGCCCTGGAGCAACTCTGGAGTGAATGCATGCATCCACCCAAATGCTGAACTTTTCTTAAATGGATCCCATTGTTGGAGCTTTCTTAATTCCAGCACCATCGGCTCCTTCAAAGATTCCACAGAGTTAGGGTTTCCATTTCTTTTCATTTGTTGGTCATGATGACCCATCCACAGAACAGCTGTGAGGAGCAAACAGGAACAAGGATTACCATTGCCTGATGTTCTCTTATCTCTGTTGATCTTTTTTTGCGAGGAAGTTTGGCTGTATAGTATGTTGCTAGTTCAGAGGATGTGGTGACATTTTCCTGCCATGGATGACAAAGTCCATACAAAGCAAGCTCTCTCTCTCCCCACTATCACCCTCTCACTCCTCCTTCCTCTTTTTTTTTAAAAAAATGAAATAAATGACATTTCCTTCGGTGGAAAGCTAGCCTAATTTCTCTTGGAATAATGTACATGGCTGCACACTTCAAAACTTATCACTGACAAACAGATAGATAATGTTAAACTATTTTATGATTCAATTATCCCAAGTAGCAAAGGGCTCATCTGCAGACATGGTGAGCTAATGCTACTTGCATCTTCTTTGTTTCAGGGGTGTAGATTTTGTCAGCTGAGGGGTAGTTGTGATTTTGTTCTTAAGATCTGCTTGTATAGTCAAAGCATATCACAAGTCCCACTTCCGTGCGACTTGCACTATATCTCACTTTTTATTCATTAGGGCAAAAGGAAATATTCCTAGCATACAAGTGACCACAAAATATTGGTGCAAATCCATTGAATTGTATATGCTTACTTAAGCCTGTCCAGACCAATAATTCTTGCTTGCAAAATCTAATGCAAGTTGATCACAGCAACTGAACATTAGGTTCTATTTGAGCAAGCAAGTCGACACAAAAAGGCATATTGCCAGTCAGTAAAATCCCATTGGCTTGCATCACGCAGATGCAATGGTACCGTCAGAGTAAGATTTCTTCAACGCTATCACTAGTGCAGGGTAAACCTTAATTCCATTTCTTACCTGCATTCTGTGATTAAGGAGCTTTACTTTGTCCAGATCTTGTATAGTTTTCAGCTTCTAAAAAAAGTTTTCTTTTACAGTTGCGGTCAAGGGTACTTGGAAGAAGTATTCATCCTCCCATTTTAAATAAAGACCAGTGGCGTTACAGAAAAGCTAGCTAAAATTGAAAACTTTCCAGGGGATCTCAGGAAATCACATGAATCTACCAGCACAGCATAATTTAAACATGCTGCAAAACCTAAGCATCTCTAATATGTCATTACCTAAGACAGATTTATCTCTGAAAACAAAGATTCAGTTCTGTGCATCACGTTGACACATTCAAGATGGTTCAAATTTCTGCTTCTTTTGTATGTCCTGAGACTGTCAGTTAAGCAGAAAGCGTCATTCATCCAACTAAGCCTTGTTTCGCTGGTTTTGAGGCTTCTTCCTCCCATGCAGATACTGGCTCTCCCCTCTGTCTTTCACTGATGACTAAAAAGTTTCGCTATTGCTGGGGAAAAGGCTGGAAACGGATATAATATACTGATTGCTATTTCTTCTTCTTGATAACTCCGCTTCCTGCTGTATATCCTTTCTTGCCCTTGGTTATGATCCAAACTATGGTCTAACTTAACTCAGTTTGTCAAGTCACAATCATCAAGGCCTAAGGCAATAGGTTAGCAAAATAAGTAAGCAGACACTTCCTATTTTTAAGGCACTGCCTCATTCAATTCTTTCTCACCAGGCTTAGACCTTTTCTCTTCTACCTATAAATATCCTTTTATGGTTCAAATCAGCATGAGTGAGGAACATTATGTTCTCAGAATTGTCTCACTTTGCTCATCAGCTCCCCTTCAGTCTTTCTTTACACTCTGGTAGACAAATATTGTATATTGTGAACCCAACTGCAATATGTCGAACATATTCTGTTAATGATACCATTTCCTGCATATTTATGAAAATAAACAGTGATATATTTGCCCCATTTTGTTTGTTTCCACTTCCTCTTTCATTCTGCTTATCTTCTTCTTCTTTAGAGTTGTTAAAAAGCTGTCTTCTGTATCAGCAGGTGAAAAGATATATTCCAACTTTCTGTCTTAATTTTCAGCTGTTTTTTAAAACATTAATCAAATCAACAGCAGTATATAATATTTCAACCTAATCCTAGGAAAAAATGGATCAGGTAAATGAAGAAATCCCTACTTTAAAATGAGATAGTTGTTGGATCTGCCTTATATTGGCTTAGGGCATATCCCCATGGTACCCTTAAGCTGCTTCTGTCCAGTGCTCATGCTGGCTTGATTCTAAAGTGGCTTAAGAAAATCCTGTCTAGACTGTGACATTTTGGCAATACTTTGCAACATTTTCAGTCCGAACAGGAGAATATCACATGTCCTTCCATTGAAGAATACCCCTGCTGCTGTGCCCTGCCTTTTTTTCTCTTCCAGAGAAGTGATTTTCAGTCATTTCTCTTCCTCTGGGCGGATGTTTCCAGACGTGTGAATACATACCTACATAAAGAAAAATTGAATGCATATTTTTATTTATTTATTTAATCAGTGTATATACTCACTCATCTTCACAACACTTATGAGCAGCAACCATATATACGCATATAAACGCAAAGTTAAAGCATGCATATACACCCATGCAAGAATTCTAATCCAACTTCAAAATAAAAATTAAGTTTTTACTACTTTGTTGGTTGCTAATGGCTTGATGAATAGCATCCCTCTGGACATCTGGGTGGCCTTCATCCTGTTAGCTTTTTGTAAGGAACTACAACACCTGGCTCTTTGCAAAAGCATTTGGGCAGGAAGGTTTAGGGACCTCTGGTGGCTGATGTTATTTATACTGTAAATTGGAACTGTATTTTTTTTAACTCTGAACATTTGTTATTTGGAACGTTGTTCTAACTATTTTCCTTTTCATTCTTGTACACTTCTCAGAGTCATTGTTGTCTGATGGGGAAGGGGCATATAAGCATATAAATAAATAAATACTTAACCTAACCTCTATCAGAAATGGCATAATAATGGAATAATTCTATCAATGACACGAAAATAGGCACTTTCTAGTTTGTCATCTGACAGGATACTGTTTAATCACTCTTTCCCTTGAGCTACCTATTTTTCCATAGGCTTTTCAAAAAGTAAGTCCAGCAATTCATTGCTTCATCATTTTTCCAGTCACTTGAGATAGAAGAGTTTACTGGGAAAATGATGAAACAGGGCACTGTTGGACTCGCTCTGAAAAAGCACACAAGAAAAAGTAAGTAGCCCAGGTAAAGAAAAATGGTAATTAATAAAAATATATTGCTACCAGGGTTTGAATGAACAACCTTCGATTTACAAAGCAGCTGTTATATACATTGTGCTATTATAGTAAAGATATATCAAGAAAATATTAGAGACTACTCCATTGAGGCATGTTCCTGCCTCCAATGATTTGCTTGACTAGTGAATACTAACAAAAAGCACACCAACCAAAATGGAGGGAAACCATCATACAAGGTCACATTTGGGAATGGGGTGATACAGAGCTTCATCATCTGTTCCAGATCTCCAAAAATGGTTTCAAGTCCTTGTAATGACACAGCAGCTGGCAGAGCAAATAACATTTTAAGCACTTTACCTTCCATGTTTTCTTTGCTCACACAAGAAGGAAAGGAAAGAAATAGTATTTAATTAAAATGAATTATATGAACACATAATTTGTATCATATATATATACAGCATGCCTATAAAATATGAAGCCATTTTTTTAATTTATAAAAAGAAATTCCATATGCCATCCAGACCTATCTGTTAGCCTCGGAATAAACACACACAGAGTGCCACTAACAGATGCTAATTCAAGAGCTGTTCTTAAAAACTTACTTTTAAAAAATTCTGTAAGTACTTAAAATATTCTGGAAAATCCTTTTACAATTACACTGCTTCAAAAAGCATTCTAAACTCTTCTGTTTTGAACTCTGTTCAGGGAACTTGTCAATTCTAATACCCTTTTACAATGACTTGAATTTGGATAGATTATATATAAACGTAGATGAATGTCTAGCTGAGTAAAAAGGAATCATGTCAAGTTTTACAACTTGGAATTTCAAGGCAGAGAAAAATGACGCTTCTGATGGCTGATGCCAGAGGCTGAAATTGGTTATAACCTGAGACAGAATCTCTTAAACTAGCACCCTGTCCTTCCTCTACGTATTAGTTCTGAAATGAGATGTGGTTGTCAATCCATATGATTTATATATGTGGATCTGGGAGGCAACACCTAAATTTTGAAAAAGGCAACAAAAATATATTGGCTGACCCTGTGGCATATCTCATTACAATATGTAGAATTGGGGACCACAGTGATTTCTTTTTCACTGAAAAAAAGACTTTCTTTTCATCCACTATTTTTAAAAGACAGATCCTGAATTCTATCAGGAGGGAAATCGCTCACATATTATACTTGAAGCAGAAAATGAAAGAGGATAGTTCCCCCCTCCTTTCTTATCAGGTTGTAAGTCTCTTTGGAATCGTTTTTAATTCATCAGCACCTTTCTTGAATTAAAATACTCAGATGTACCACCTGCTGCTTCAAATAAAGTCTTCTCGGTATGATCAAAATGGCACAATTACTTCCTGACTCTTGAAGGTAAATCTTGTATTAAAGCATCCTAAATTCTGCAAGGTTTTGCTATGTCTTCTGCACCTCAGAATACTGAGAATTATAGAGAATGTTCTCTTATTGTAGGGCCATTGTATTGTCTCAAAATTCTAAAGCTCTGTAATAACAAAAGAATAATATAAAGACATTAGAAGCAAAAATGATTTCAAAACATTCCACACAGTCCTGTGGCTTAAGATTTCAGCCATACTGGAAATCAGTATAGATATTGTTCTGTGACAATCCCCCTGCTCTTCCTAACAACATTTCTGACCAAAGGTTTGGCAATAAGATATATATGCACCATCAGGAATAAAATTTGAAGAAGCTCCACAATCATACCTTTGTCCTCAATGTAACATGTAATAATGTGGTTATTCTCATGACTATCAGGTCTTTTTAAAACAGCAAACATTTAATTAACGTGCGAGACTTTAAAATGCCACACAGGAATGTGCACATACAGGACATATGTTTGAATTTACCAGAAATGTGGACTTCTCACAGGCTGCTATTTAAGATGTAGATGAAGTCCAAATATGTGCCTGCCACTAAATCAAGCAAAAAATAAAACTTGACACTTCATCTGAATGCTTTTCATCCATCAGCTTCAGTATCTCACCGTCTTACATAACCTGAAAAGTATTTGTCCTGGGATTGAAGAAGGCCAATATCAAAAATATTCTTCTTTTACTAGACTGGTGGATAAATAACATTAAAATGCTTTGCATAAACAGTTCTTTAAGATGATGAAGAAGTAGACATCTCAAAGCATTCCTGAAGTGTAACATGAGTGAGAAGCGAAATGGACTGCGTTCTGGATATTATTGGATATTATTCTGGATATTTATTGAATAAAGACGTCCTGTAAGATGGCTGGCAGGCTCAGACTGCAAACCTCAAAATAGAAGGAAGGCAGAACTGACCATCAAAAGCAGATCCAGCTCTCAGGCTCTGCATTCTTCATTTTCTGTTGTTAAGAAGCTATTGTTAGGCTCCCCAATTTCACGAACAGAACGCCAAGAAATGGCTTTCTATCACTGTCCAAAAAAGCAATGGTGAACTGTGATGGCTAGCTTCCAGGAACAGTTTGTTCCCCAGTTTTGCTCCCTTTAACGTCATGCTCCCCATCTGAATGGAAGCCATAATATGCACTCCAGCCTTCTCTCCTGAGAATACCATCATTTACCCAAGTCTGCCCTGAGGGGCAGAATTGTGCCCTTTACCAATTAGATGGGTGGACCCTTCGTTTTCTTGGAGCACAAACATATTTGAGCTCTTGCCCTAAATTTGAAAAATTGCTGAATGAGCCCTCCACCTGCAGTTGCGTTAACAATCCTTTTAGTTCTTTTCTAAACTAGATTAGCATCTGAGCTGGGAGGAGAGCTGGCAATGAGTGTATCTTTAAACAGGTGGAGTAAACACTGTGGCTGGATAAGAAGGTTAGACAGAGTCAACGGAAAGCAGCACGCAGGAAGTTTTTTATATTTATAGAGAAAGTTTATTTCAAGGTGCATTTGGAATTCTCTGGGATTTTCTTTGAACTGTAACAAAGGGCTGTGCATGACATTGGGAGGGTGTGGGGAGCTAAGTATGATATTATTTCCAGGAAAGCATGGGAGATTGACACACCACAATGCAAAAAGGTGATTATTTGTAATGCTGCTATGGATTATTTCTCTCCCACTTCCTCCCCATAAAGTATAAATTAATTTATTTAATGACTGGCAAAATAAATCTCATAATTTTTCTTTTTTTAAAAAGCAGCCATGAAGTAGCTGTATAATTAAAAAAGGAAAATGAAGAATGGAAGAAGCAGCCATCTAAACACCAATCACAGCACCAGGTATGGTTGGATTGCACTGTAGTGGTGAGCCCTCTACCTGGCAAAGTGGCTTTCTTCATCATAGCATCCTGGGGGAGTCAATGGAATAGTCTGAGAAGCCTAATTTTGCACCTAATCCTTATGATATTGGTTTGCTCTTGTCCCCAGGCCATAATTTACACATCATTTTCCTGCTGTTTCCCTTAATACAACACCCAAAGGAGAGTGGAAAAAGTCAGGCTAATTCATCATCATACCAGCAACTCTCTCTATCAACAGAGTAAGGACAGAGTTTTGGAAAGTTGTAGCATTAGCCTTCAACAAGCCTAGGTATGAGTACAATAACTGAAATTAAGGCAAAGCAAGAGCAGCTAAAGCTAGTGGAAGCGAAGATCAGTCTAGCAAATGAACCCAGGACAGAAACCTTAAGTATTCCTGACTTAATATCAGAACATAATTGTCTTGGCCAAGATGTAACTGATACTTTTTGGGCCTCTCTTTAGGAAAGTCTGTTTGTTTGGCCAAGAACACCATAGGGTAAAAGAATGAATGGTACAGGGGGGGAAAACCACAACTGGATTTAATTTTAATTTAATGTTAGTAGGATTAATCTCCCTCAACTGAATAATATTGTTCTGTCATGTCAAAAAATATCCAGTCATTTGAAGAGGGGAAGGGAATCCAGATAATGCATAGCAGGTCACACTTTGTTCACTAGCTTTAGCTGTGTGGGGTGGCTAGTTGGGAACAGCTATTTATGCTTCCAGTGCAGCATCAGATCATATGGTTTATTTAAATGATGGTTCAATCAGAAACTGTGCTGCTTCTGGCACCAAAAACATCATGTTTTTGAGTTTAGACTGGAGGTATATGAAGATTATCAAAAGTGAATGAACATACTTCAGCCACTGACTTGCAATAAAATCAGAGCTGGAGCCAAACATCCCAGCCAAGCACTTCTTCAGAATGGATACTCTCCCACACTTTGATTCTATGCTAGTAACAACTACAGCTCCAGTTGCCTGAAGGGCCTGACATATTCCCTCAGCTCCAATGGCTGGTCATTGCTCTTTTCCCTTTCCTTAATTGTCTGAACATCTATAAATTACAACAAAGGAATGTCACTATTTTTTCTCTATGAAGGTGAAGTTCTTTCTTGCTATATCTTTCCATGGACCTATAGAGGAAAGTACGAAGGCAAGAACAATGTGATCCCTGTTGCTTTGATTATTGTAGCGTTGGAGCTTCTATAATATATCCCACATGAGGGGGAGGGGAAGAGAAAGGTCAGTACCAAATAAGATGATGTGGGAAGGAGTGATGAAGGCATCTATCTGTGTAAACATCAGGACAACAAAGGAAAGTCTTAGGGACTAGTGAAGTCAGAACCATTTCTAAAGGAAAAGGCAAGAATTGATAGAATGGTTCACATAAGAATCACCCAGTGAATCTGGGTTTCCTTGCATAGATGAGAAGAGAATGAAGCATGAGAATGGCCAATCCAGGCTTCTAGTGCACTGGATAAGACTGAGCTCCAACTGAGTTTCCTTGCCAGCTCTCTGCTATCCAGACTGGATTTTCTGAAACTGGGTTAAGAGAAAGTCAGAAAAACACAGGAGATAAATAGCTTAGGTTACACTGAGGGATTGCCCAAGTCACAATAAGGCAATAAATGCTACTATACAAGATAGGAATTCAACAGTAGAAGTACCACGTTAGGAGTAAGAATGCAAGACGGAAGCAGAAAATATAAGAGGAAGAAAATAAAGTTTAAACAACCAGAAATATGATAGAATAAGATTTATCACATAGAACCTAATAGTACCAAGGACATTGGTACAATTTAATAAAAGTGACAAGAGCACTTGCTCTTGTATAAAGAAATTCATTTTGTATAAAACTTTTGTAATAAAACTTGGTGTGATATTTTCTCACCTATCTCTGATGCCAACCAAACTTCATCTATTATAGGCCAATTATGCAGCCATATTATTTTCAAATTAATTAAGCCTAAGACCTATACTGGCAGAATTTTGTGAGGAGGAAATGTTACTAATAAATTGCTCTAAAACTAGTTTTCTTTTTCTTCAAATGGCCCCAAATCCACAGTGAGAGTGGCATTTTGCTGAATGAGAATTCCTTCCTTCCTTCCTTCCTTCCTTCCTTCCTTCCTTCCTTCCTTCCTTCCTTCCTTCCTTCCTTCCTT